>JAQGCM010001128.1:0-17232 GCA_034699705.1 Hymenaphorura dentifera
TAGCTCAGTTGGAAGAGCAATACCGGCTAAAGGTAGAGGTCGTGGGTTCGAGTCCCACCGCAGTCACTTATTTTTTGGTGTCAACCTAGCCGGGCCGGTGATAGAGGGCCGAGACCGAGAGGGTCTGACAATATTTTGGCTGCACCAGGCATAAAATACAAGTCGACTCGATTTTAAACTTACCTTTGTATTTAATGCTCGTCACAGGTGAAGCCCACCTACTGGTGAGTTTTGCTTCGCACGAGTGCAGTGGTCGAACAATACAAGTTTCCCACTCCACCAATGCTTTTCATGCTTACCATTGGCGCCGGCCTATACTGTGTCGACTGTCCACACATCTTGTTTTGTTCATGATGTTGTGGGTGCTTGAGGCATTCGACTAGCTAAAATCTTTGAGGACAAGTAAAGGGAAGCCGTTTCGAAAGACTAGGACCTTCCGCAACACTTTCTCTTAAGAAAGTCTCCCACGGTTTTGTTCAGATGTAGAAGGTTTTTGTGTACACAACACACTTTGGAGCGGAACATGTCTTTCCTTCTGAATTTGAGTTCAATTAGGAGGAGAAAGCTCTAAGCAAATACTCGAGTAGTACAACCAGCACCAGCAGCAAGCCCAACCAAGGAAAGTGCGTCGCCCAACTTTCTTCCTTCGGTTCGGTCGGCCTGTCCACTCCCGAATCATTCATTCCTTCCACTTTCCTCCTTACAAGAGCTTTGAAAGAGGTCATTTTGTCAGCCTTTTGCCTACCAATCACATTCATCCGGTGGAATATAGAAGGACAATTATGTATTCAGAGTTCGTCAAGTGGGGACACTTAGCTGACGAACTCTTACGGTCGCTCCACATCCTTTGGAGCATGAATAATGAGGATTATCGTGGTCCTCAAATCCCGAGACTCCGTATCATTCCTTTTGGTTCATTAGGAAAGGATTGACAATGAGACTGGCTGACTGGCAATGGTATTGTGGACTCGGTCATTGTGAGAGTGAATTGAACCCATGGTATGCAAAGTAAAGTAAGGGTATGAGTGGTCGGACTCCTGAGAAAGATGGAATTTCTAATGTCTCTTTCCTTGATTTGTCATCTCATAACTCACCTCGTCCTTCAAACTGACTTCATTTTTCCCCTCAACTGGAATCAAGTTAATTCTGGAGCAACCTATGCTGTGTTTGTTCACTCGGAAATAAACTCATTCTACCCCACTCCGCCATCGTCCTTGTTCTATGTGCTCCACTTTGTGCTTGACATGGAAATATGGAGGTTAAATTTCATATGCATTAAACTCTTTAGAGTGGAAATTCAGGGAGATCTCCTGGAAATGAGCAAGGGAATATATTATAAGCACAAAAAGGAGAACCAAAGAGAGAAAGCCGGAGCAGCCCATGTGCACAAAGTCCCAACACAAGATGGATTTGGATTATATGCACTCCGTGGCATTACTTTAATGTAACTTACATCACATTCCCATGACTTTCATTTTAAGTTGGGGAATGGAAAACCCAAGTTTGCCTAGATAATTTGTAATTTGTCCAACTATGTGTATGGAGGCTGGGCTTGTATTTGTACTTGTTACTTGTTAGATATGCTCTCTTTTGCCTGAACGGAGTTCCCTTGATGAATTGCTCGCTGCTCCACGAGCAAGAGAGCAAAGCACGCTCCATGTATTAATCCATCTCTCCTGACTTAAAATATGTGTTTGACTTCCGACTCAGCACACTTCCATCCCACTCAGTCTCCCTTGATTTCTGCACGCCCAAACACTAATTAATTCTACAAGACTTTTAAATTAAATCCATCTTTTTATTTGGTTAACATGTAATTGTTTTCAGTTTACCTCTCTACAGTTTCCACGTCCGTAGAGCTTCGCACTCACGTCGATATATTTATATATGCATATATAATTTCTTTACACTAACAATTTGTAAGTATACATGCATTTTTACTTTTTGTATGTTCTCACACGGACTGAACTATTTGAGTAACGAGGATTGATCACAACCATAGCACATAACTTTTTTAGTTAAATTTTTCCCTACTAAATATATACAGCAATGTGCCGTATTTCCATCGATGCCGGGCTACGATTCTCAGAGTGTTAACATTAGGCCGGCACAGTTATTTCTTCATTAAGCCCTACTTAGTCACTACTAAGCTAACACACAGGTGCACACAACTACTCACGATTAAATTAAATATACACATTCTAATTAGTCACGTCCGCGAATATCCACTTGCTGGAATTACATTTAACATTTGATTTGTTCTATGCCGTACTTTTGGTTTTCCTCGTCACCTAATAATATTAGAGTACAGAAACTCACAATCACAGAGGTATGTAGTTAGTAGCAGTTCACAACCATTTTGAACCGATCACCCGACCGCAATCAGCTGTCTCGCACTGAGCAGAGTGAAAGTTGTGCACTTTTCGCTTCCGATATGGCCTTGGCGATAGAAAATGTTAAATTTCAAGGGAACTGGGTTGGACATATTGGACAATCATCATGCTTGCTCAGTGCCAATATTACCTTGACAAACTCGAATTCTGAATATTCTGCGGAGCTTCTCCAATTATAAGTTGGCAGGAGAGGAAATGGAGAGCTGCACTGTACTGACAACCAACCATGTGCGAGTTTGCACAGACGACCAGGGTTTGTGAACTCACAATCAATTTTAAGCTCAACCATGCCAGTCAGACTCCAAGCACCTTACTTTTTTCACTTCCTGAAAGTGTACACATTTTTACTTTGAATGGACTAACACCAACAAGCATTAATGCAACAAGAGATAATTGGATATATTATGAATTTCTTCCCATCGTTCGAACATAGTTATTTCTCAGAACTGTACAAAATCAATGGAATGACTTATTGTATATGTAACACGAAAATACCAAATTGCATAAGCTTACCATTTATTCGAAATATCATTGCAATTACAATGCGACCCCGTTCCGAATACATTTCTACATCGGATCGCTATCTTGTCAAGGAACGACTAAAAGTAAGTTTTTCCTTTGCATTGCATTTGACAAGCTGTATACATTTAAAACTTATTGTGCAATTAGCAAGCCCATGCAATTTCATTACATTTTACACACGTGAGATTCAAATCTAAACTTTAAGTTAGATTACTCCATAAATAAACATTTAGCCCTATTCCTAGATTTCCCTGTAATCCAGGTAGGTACATATTATTATAGTGATTGCTTGCTGCTGCACCCAAAATAGGACATTTTCTGTTGAGTGAAATTTGTTTAAGCTAGTTTCAGTCAATATCGAATTTTCACAACAATTAGAACAACCACAGAAACAACAAGAACACGTGTGAACTCGGTAAAACTTTCCCAAACTACATTGAAAAGATCGCAGAAAATCTGATTTTTCCTTCATTCTCGCTCTGATCTTTTGTCGTTTTTACCAATTCTTTCCTCGATGCACTTCTAGTTATTTGGCAGACTATCTTGCCAATTCTTCCAACAAAAGTGCACATTCTAATGGTTCTATTAGAATTGAAATATTTGAATCCCCAAAACTCACAATTTATCTGTGAACGGAGTGAGCATAGCCCGAAATACATGCACGAAGGAAATGACATTTCTTTGCTAGTAGGACGCTACGGAAATACACCCACTGTCGACAGCCGAATATCATGGAAAACCCATTAGTTATACACAAACAAATTATTTTACAGTCTCAAAGCCGATCAAATCAGAGATGAAAGGTACGGAGATTTTGCAGAATACAACTCTCTGAAGCGCCACTGCACCACCATCAGTTTAATTAAGGAACTTGTTAATTATATGGCGGCTTAAAATGTATATTTATAGCTTACAAGGTAGAGCTTATTGGACCTGGGCTTCTGGTCACTCCCATTCCACAGTACGAAGCTCAATCGAATTCATTTATCTTTATGTAAATTCCTTCACCTTTCCTTTAACCTTTTTGTATGTTTCCAAAGTCATTCTTTTCAGTCGACAGCTTGCAAAAGCCGTGTCGATTTCTCCCTCGCTTAATAGTTTGTTTGCGTGTGACTATTTCAGGTGAAGTTCATGCAAAAGTCACTAACTTAGTAACATTGTTAGAAAAAATCGAAACCTATTATCACCTGAAAAGATGTGTGATAAGATAAGTTGGGAAAAAATAATATGAAATAAGAGGACCGATTCAAACCAAAAATTCTGACGAGTATTGCGAGTAACAGCACTAAGGAGTCAACTAATGTGTTGTAATTTTTAAATAGCTTGATTTGAGTATTTGAGATGAGGCGGCTACAGAATTGGGAATGATTATTTGTCCGGTGCGCTTGGTTCGATTTGTCTAGTAGTCTTGACTACTCTTGATACTTTAGACCTGAAAGATTTGCACCAGGAAGGAACAATTTGATTGGGAGAAAACGAGAAGCACATTATGTAATGTATTTTCACTATTCCGGAAGTGCAAGGAGAATGATCGATAGGATGAGCAAGCAGTGAGTATTTGCAGTCACTAATTGTAGACAAGGACGCGACTAGTCAACAGTTGCTGACTAGTTTTGGCAAATTGGCAAGAACGCTGAAGAATTGTGAGCTTTCTTCTTATCGCTTCTACGGGATAGACCTAATCTCATGTACAAAATACTGCGAGTACTTCTAAGGATATGTTTGGAGACTACTACATTTCATTGTGCAGAATCCCCTAAGCCGGTAATTCCATAAATAAATGGGTCTGCACAGTATTTTCGCATTACGTTTGTAAGTTAGCTATAAACAATTTTAGTTAGTTGATGGGCGTGCACCCATGCAGTTTCACACAATGTACAAAGTCAGAAATACATTGGACAATAGGAGACCGTCATCACAATAGAATTTACCAGCACAGAAATGCTTGGCTCAGAGAACTGTAATAGAAATTCTGGGATACCAGCTAGACCAGAGATCAATTTTACTTTACATATCCACGAACCCGGCTAGATTTGTTTTGTTATTATTTGACATCAACTTTGCACCATAGCAACTAAAGGTTTGTTTGTTGAGTCGCTATACTTTGCACCAGACACGAATATTTTAATGTCGACTTTAGATTTTTTGACAATATAAAGTCAAGCCCAAAGGTTTTGATCGTGTGCTGTACGCAGTATTTTTCATTCAGAAAATTATACATCACAGCATTTTGGAAAAAATATAGGTTGTCGGGTGTAACCCATCAATCAAGACTACATAATTACGGACAAACAACGGATAGTTTGGGGTTACCCCCAGAAGGAAACGGGAGGTTGCAGGATTGGAAGGAAAACATTCGAGAATGTTCAAAACGAGCATTAATTAAGTATTTAAAATTGATATCAGAGAAAGAGTAAGACTGTAATGTTATAGCATAACAACCGTAAACCTAACCGTAAACCATGCGAAATTTGTTTATTTGTCATGCTGGACTGCGTAGTTGATCATTGTTTGTTTAAAGAGGTGGAGCGAGCAAGGCTTTTTTGCCTCTTCCTGCAATTCCCATCGAGAACATCATTTGTAGCATTGATCATGGCAAGTTTAATTAATAACATCAGATGAGAAATCAAGTCAAGAAGGAAAGAGAATGTTGAGGAAATGGAAGATCATACTTTGTAAGAGGCAAAGGAATAGAAAGGAAATGAGTTTTCAAAGAAGAATAACTGAGCTGATATGCAAATCTATTTCTGCACTACGGTTTGTGTGTAGTTGAATAGGCTGCTCTTCACTCCAAAGCTCCTTCATTTCCTATTTGACATTTTGATGGAATGTAATCTCGGCCAAAAACCTTGAATCACATTCACATTTTTCTGAGACAACAAAATTCAAAATTTAGAAATTATTTGTTGTT
This sequence comes from Hymenaphorura dentifera, assembly GCA_034699705.1. Taxonomy (NCBI): domain Eukaryota; kingdom Metazoa; phylum Arthropoda; class Collembola; order Poduromorpha; family Onychiuridae; genus Hymenaphorura; species Hymenaphorura dentifera. Next base: position 5,827 of record JAQGCM010001128.1, read on the forward strand.
TTCTTAGGTTCCTAATTTATTTGAGATTTCCAACAACTCAACCCAATTCCTTCCAACGCATATAGGTAATCATTTCGGAAGAAAATTTAATTTCATTGGATTGAAAAATGTACTAGATATTGAGTATCTGTAACATTGAGACTTTTTCATTAAAACGGAAACAAATTCCGAATTCAGATTCAAAAATTTGAATAAAACGTGCCTTTTGAACAGTAGAGCAGATCATTGACTGTTGATCTGTTTGTGTTATGTGTCTGCTTGAATAAAATAATTAAAATTTTAATGTGAATCTGAGCACCCTAACTGCTCAAAATATGGAATTCATGTGTTGCGCCAAGTTTTCGTCATCGCAATTTCGCAATTGCTTCCAAAACCAGGAATTTGTTTGTTTGTTTCTTTATTAGAGTGATATTCCACAGCAGTCGTACATACGGATATGCTTATCGTCTGTCTTTGGAAACACTGTACTAGGGTGACTACGGTCTAAGGTCTATTCACATTACCAACAACCCAGAGCAGAAGCAGGGAGCGTAAAGTTGCAATATGTGTTTTTCATGCACAAGCTTACACGTTGCATCACTAAGATTAAAGTTAGTGTTGCCTATTAACAAAATCATTAGAAGATTTTCACTCAAATTGCAAACGAATAAGTTGAGCTCATTTCTTCGGCGGCAAACGATAAGTCTTTTGTATTTCTCTGGGTTGAATAATGGTGGACTGCGGCTGAGCAATGATTGTGGTATAGAAAAATAAGAAGGAGAGTTGATAAATCGACTCATCAATATTAAATAGTCGTGGATTGTTTTCAATTGTTTCAAATTGGTAGGATAACAGTGGAATTACATATCGGACAAAGACATATCTAAATTTCCTACAGTCCCATACTTTTTACATCCTTGGATATGCGAGCACTCGGTGTTCTTTTTGTTTTTTCATTGCAATAGACGAGAGGCTTGAATAGTTGAACTTTGTTTAATGTGAAGGGTTCACTTTGAAACGTTTCTCAGCGAATGTCCCATTTGTCATTTTAAGCACAAACATTTTGCACAGAAACTTCTTTTTGACAAAATGATTTCGTTGCACATTTATATGGAGAATAGCGCTGACGCGGGAAGCGAGCATCACTATCATATGCCTCTAGAATTTTAGTTTCGAGGAATACGAACAAAGGTGCAATCTAAAGTTTTTTATCCTGACAATTTAACCAATGCTTCTGGAAAAAAATTTACATATAAATGATTTCGAGAAATTGGGGGAATACAAAGCTTTGAAAGAAGGAAAAAAATTAGGATTGCAGGCATGTAGTCCTGAAAGTTCCAATTGAAGGAGTCGTGGGAAACTCGACTCCTAGCCTTTGCTGGAGTAAACTCTAGCAAACGTTGAGAACGATGGCGGAATGGCCTTCAGGAAAACATGAAGATACTTTGTGTTAACAATTCTACACATCCGTACATTACATTTTTTCTCCATTTGGGCAGGTCATAAAAATTCCTCAGTTACAACCCCTTCGAAACGGTCAGGCGTGTGCCTTAAGCAACAAGTGCGGAGACTCAAATCTACCAACAATGGTGTGTTACAAGAATGCCTGCCTTCTACATCTAAGTTTAAAGGTGTCACCATTCTTAATGAGTTTATACAGCGTGTTTTACATGTAGTACAAAACTGCGCGATGCGAAGAGATCTTTAAAAGCGAGAAGCGGAGTCGTTGTCATACTTAGGGGTTAAATTTTGGTTTAAATATTGACATATTTAAGTATTCTTTTTTTGAAAAACAGAAAATGGAGTATTTCTCCCAGACATGTGTCCGCTTGGTCATCAAACGATAATTAAAAAATTATTAAAAAATCAAGCTAAGATATTCGGCTTCGACGGTCAGGTTTGGGTTTAAGACCTGAATTCCGCGGCACCTCTGACAAATCTGGTTTGGTATAAAGCCCTTGGCAGTTGTGACCCTTTCGAAACTTTGAAATCGAACTTATACTTTAACACTCAGAAGACCTGTTTTGGGATTGCAATCAAACCGCCGTAGGCCTGGCCTAACTTCAGGTCTAATAATGGTAAGTACGTCCAGTTTTTTGTGGAATACACTGTATAGTTAAGACAACACTAAACAAGTGAAACAATATCATTGTTTTGGCAATGGTGAAACTGTGCCAGTGCTGGCTTAGTTTTTATTAAATTACCGTTTTGCTCATTTCCCAGAGCGGTGGGAAGTTAACATAGAGAACGAAGATTTTCCTTGCATTTGTAGCAGACATACCTTTCAGTCTCAATTCCAATGTTCTACGAGTTGTTCTCTCAGATAAACATTTAACTACGTGCACTTTCCTTTCTCATTCCAAGTACATCTTATCTGTTTCGTCTTGAGGGTATTCCTTGGCGATACTAGGATCTGTAGGGATCGGAAAATCCAAGGTAGGCCCGGCACGCGGCACGACCGTAGCATATACCTTATATTTCGCTCCCCGTTCCTGCAAAGCTGCAGTTGTTTCTAATCTTGATGCTGTCACTTTATGAAAGCAACGTTGGGGAATTGTGAGTAATCCCGCTTCCAAAAGTTGACTCACTGTAGAAACACACTGTTCACAGTCTAATTAAACATGGTTTTCCAGAAAACCCAGAGCTGAGAACTAAAGGAGTGAAAGTGAATGGGGTGGCTGGCGGAAGAGCTGCATTTTCTTTAAGATTTCTCTGGCTTAGAATCCAAACCCAAGGATACATGCATAATATAAACAAAGGGACAGGAAGCAAATTCATTATAGGATTTACAAAATTAGGGAGGATGATGTACATTGTGTGTGTGAAGTAGTTAGTTATGGTTCTCCAGTCATGAGTTTGCAAAACAGAGCCGGGCTTCTTCTTCTTCCTTTCAAACTATCCTGGGAGTAAGGAGTTGATGAAAACAAGCCAGTCACCAAAGAAAGCAGGGACTCAAGAAAGAGAAAGTTTTGCCAATGCAAATTAAGAGAATTTTAGAATAAATGTCATGTTTTCGTGTGTACACTTCTTAGGAGAGGTAAAATCATAGAGGGGGAAATTAGGTCAACTGTAACACATCCGTTTGGTAAAGGTGTACCTGTTCTAACCTCTTGAACAAATTGTTGAATAAGTCCGTCATGTTCTAAAACTCTAGCTTTCCTTTGATTTGACTCACTGCCATTTTGGGAAGTGTGAAATTATGAAATAGGCTCTTCAGAGCGGAATAAAGTTGGGAGAGATGAGCCTCCCTATCTTTTGTTTACTCTATCTTTTCAAACGGATTCTCCTTCCGCTCTCATCAATCCTGACCAAATGAATGATTTGATTTCCCATGTAGTTCTAGTTGTGAAGATCCGCGTTCTCGTCGTTTTTTTCACAGAAAAGTTTTGGCTCGCTTATCTTTAGTTCTGAAAACATGTTGATGATTCTCCTGCATGAGTGGAAAATGAGAAATGTTGGCAAAAGTGGAAATCATGGCGAAAGTATTTATCACAGCTAATTAAAAGGAATTAGCCAGGCACATCCTGCGCTTGAACGACTACTTATCCAGGTGAAGTAGTTTCTTAAAAGCTTTGCGAAAGTCCATATTGAATATAGTGTAGATGATGGGGTTGAGAGATGAGTTTACGTAGCCTAGCCAAGTGATAAAGTTTGCCAATTTGGTGGATGGTTGGGGACAGTCGATACAGAATGGCATGATGACATACATGAGGAAGAATGGAAGCCAGCAGACAACGAAGACTCCCATGATGATTCCAAGGGTCCTAGCCGCTTTCCTTTCCTTCGATAGCGAAATCCTCTGTTTTTCTTCGACGAATTGACATACCTGTTGGGACGGTTGGCGATTTGAGGATCGCTTGTTTCCTCGTCCACCAGCTGACTGACTTTTTGAGTGTGTGTCACGGAGGTTTGAGTGATTCTGAGGGAGTTTCTGGACTTGATTGAGAGGAGCCTCCGCATCTGTCACAGAGTCTTCACTCAAATTTGCTGGACTGAGTTTGGAACCGTCAGTTTCATTCGTGGTCAGAGTCTGCAAATGATCTGTTCTCTTAATTCTGTCTTCTTTGGGTTGCTCTCGCCGTCGAGAAGCGTCTGCAATTCCCTTCGATCTTCGACTGCTCTCTTTCCTCTGTTTTTTCTCTGTTCTCATGGCAATGTTCTCACTGTCTGAGCTCTTCTGCAAACAGTGATCTCCGGACCCGTCATTCCCGTTGTTTTCAATTGAGCTGATGGAACTTCGCTCTCGCTCAGGGTGCTCGTCATTCTTCTGTTTTCCTCCACCACCACAACTCTCGATGGACCTTTGACGGGCCATCGCCGATAGTCTAGAAGCTCGAGCACGCTGTCTTAGTCGTCGTCGAGTGGCAATGAAGATTCGAATGTAAACTGCTGTCATGACCACGAGTGGAATAAAAAACGATCCCAGGGCTGAAAATATGATATACCCTTGCTGACTTGTTAACGCACATGGCGTATCCTCCTTGAACTCAGCTGGCCAATCATTCCAACCCAAAATTGGAGGTGAACTAATCAAGAAAGACATGATCCAAACAACAGCAATCGTGCTCAGCACACGCTGAAGAGTCCTCTTACGAGCATAGTTCACAGGGTCCGTAATGGCTCTGTAACGATCCACGGCTGTACATGGAAAACAAAATTTTGGATTTTCAGAGCCAGTAGAACATAGAGAAAGTAAAATATGAAAGGTTTCACTTATATATTTTATATAGTCTATTTTTGCTGAATAAATAAGATATTTGGCCGTAAAAAAACCATTCATCAGTTTGCAAACAATGGGTAAAGCATTAGTGCACATTAAAGTCAAAATATGAAGGTTTCTGAACTGAACATGAAATATTTTCAAGAATGTGATAATCTGCTCAAGTAGGAAAAGCCGTATGTCATAATGACATTCGCTGTTGTTTCTTTGAAAGCAAGTGCATGCTTGGCTTGTGCACAATTTCTGAACTTAATTAGCAAGCTTTTGAATAATGTGCTTTCATGGGAACGTACATAGTAAAATTGTATATTGCTTGAGAATTACCTATGGCGCACAAATGCAAGATGGATGATGTACAACAAAGGACGTCACATGTGACCCAGAGTTCACAAATGATTTTTCCGAGCACCCATCTCCCCAGAATGGAGTAGGCGACGTTGAGTGGAAGGACGAGGAAGGCGACAGTCATGTCAGCCACAGCCAAGGACACAATAAAGAAATTCGGTGCAGAGCGTAAAGGGCGGTAAGTGAAGACAGACAAAATGACGAGAACGTTGCCGACGAGGGTTAGAGCAATGATGAGGGACAGAGTGACTGCTGTGAGGGCAGCTTCCCACTCTGGCACGGCTAACCAAACCCCCAAACTACTCATGTAGAGGGTGACCCTCTCCGTCTCATTATCTTGTTCCGTGTCATTGCAGCGAAGACAGCTGGTGTTGGTGATCATCTCAAACTCTCTTTCTGCCATGCTTTCACCCTGCATTTTCTCCTCGGGGAAATAAATCAGACTTTCTCCTATTGGACTAGGGACTGAATTGTTGGACTCTGCTTGTGTTGTCTGTGCTGATCCAAACTCGGTTCCAAGGCCAAAGTCATGGAGCTTGTATTTTCCATTTCCGCTGTCATTCCGGCATCTACTTACTTTCTCCTATGCTTTCTCTGAATTTGGGCTGCATATTTGCACGGAATATAAAAAAAGTGTCTGTGAACCTACTCACTTCCACTCCACACAACCAACAACCACGTCTCACTCTCCAACTCCTATCCAGTTTAAACACTTTTGCTCACACTCAAGTGGATCTGTGATGGCAGACGACACTCATCCACTTGGTCCTCTTCTGTTTCATCAAATTAACAACTGCCTCTTTGTACATAAATCTCTGAGCTGGAGGGATTTCTAACTTTTAGCTGTGTTCTCTGACACGAATGCCAGGTCCCGGAGCCGGGTCTTTCCAAGTACAGCGCTCGTCACTTTCTACAACTCAACACCAGAACCAATATATCTCTCACCGGCGCATTCCTCTCCTCCCTACATTGGACTAACTTCGAAGGGCATATAAATGCATATGATCCTCAATATTGTATTTTCACAGTTATAATACAAACCCCGTCTCTCTCTCTCTTGAACTGAGCCCGGGTGCAAGGTTAGCTACATCAAAATTATCCTGTCCCAGCAATTCAACCAGTCAAGATTTCCAAAATGGCAAGCCTGTCCTAAGTTCAAAACCACGATGGCAAACTCAACGTGCAGAATTTTGCTTGACAGGTTATTAATCTTCTTTCCAACCCATTCACACGCTGTCGTCGCCGCCACAGAATCTGTTAAATGAGAAAAATAATATTGATTTACTTATTGTGCGGCAAATTCCGGCTCAACTCAAGTCTTCACTTTAAGCAGTCAAATGAATAACTTAACGGAGTCTAGTCTAGCGTAATGTCACCTAAAGTTTGAAAACGCATTATGATTATGATCGCAAATGATTGGATGTTTAGAACCCAGCATTGTTTACTCCAAAATCAAGGATTTAATTATCCGCAATAATAAGTAGGACGGAAATAACAACGTTCATAATATATGCTTCATCTGCATCAGCTCTGTCCAAAACAACACATTCTGTTTTGCTATTTTGCATGCATCTCATCAAAGTGTGAGCAGAGAATATAAATTCACAAAACCTCACTGTCCCTGCGGTAGAAAGCTCAAAATATTATTGGTCAGACCGAAATTCGGAGGCCCTTCAGAAAAGTTAACATAATAGAAAAATATGAGTAAAGTATGAAAGAGTGGGAGAGGGAGTGTAAAATGGAACGCCAAAAAGAAAGGCGAGATTGATGGAGAGGAGAGTGTTCTTGTATGCAAAATCCAACCTCAAGAAAGACTTGGTGGGCCCTGAACTGGGGGGAAATAAATGGTGAAAGAAATGGTGAAAAATATCCACACTCTGAACTCTAGTGAAGTATTAAAGTGAAGGACCTGAAGGAATGACTCTGAAGAAGTGAACAGATCGAATCTTTCAAAATTTGGAAGAAGTGTTCCTTATGTGTTCCTTATTTTGCCTTCCATCTCAAAATACGTGCGGCCATTACTTGAGAAGACCTTCGTGGCGGTGGAGAGTTGAAGTAGGAGTCGACTCACCCAACCCAACCCAACCCGACTTCATATATTATTCCTTTTGCCCAAAATATCATTTTCTGAATGATAAGTAGGCTTAGTAGGAATGGATAGAAATCTTCGCATCCACCAAGATCTGGAGCGAAGTGAAAATATTCTAGGCGAGAGAATCAATTTAAGAGTTGGAAGGATTTATTCTGCACCTGTTGCCTACCGCGCGCCACCAACTAGCACAGTTCTACAGATTTATGCGTTCACCATCAGACCAAATACGTCGCATCTTACACATCTCTCTTCCTCCTCCAATGCGAATTCTCATTCACATTTTCACATCTTGCTCACCCGCCGATGGCTATGAAGGAGAAAGCTATGGCGATGACGTCCCATCGCATCCCTTCTGTTACCTAACACAGAATTACATTCAGAAATCGCCAGTCTTCTTCCTCACCATAACATGGAAAAAACTTTCTCGTCCTGACTCTCGAGACACTCGAGAGTGAAAGAACTTCCTCTTTTTTGTTCAAGCACGCATTCATATTACTCACTCTCCATTTCACTTGCAATCTCTTACTCTTTCCTTCCCTCTCTTTACCTGTCTCCTACTCTTTTGTTCCCCAAGTTTTCATCTTCAACCAACTCACCAGAAATGGGATCAGAGGGTCTGGACAGGAAACAAGCACTACTGAATAATTGATTCATCCTGAATTTCAATCGTTAGCCCCAAAAAGACCATCATTTTCAAAGGGTTTCGGTTCTTGCAGTTGCCCTTCGCTACAAGCTCGCTCGACTGCCCTCATGAAGTTTACTGTATCTGGAAGTAGGATCGGACGAAAGGACGCGAAAAAGTCCCCGGGCTTCATACGGCCGAGTTGAACGGATTTATTTTGTTGAGAAGTAATATTATGAGTGTAAACTAGTTGGGAATGAATGGAGTTAAGCTGGGTGAAGATTAATCTCTAATGGACAAAGGTACACACATTCACTCATTCTTGCTCACAGGCAACGAAAGTTTAATTTAATTGAAATTCAAGGTTTTTGCCTGGAACGCGTATTGCTTGCTCGCTCGTAAAGAAGAATACATGTAAGGTGAGGTTGGCAAGGATCTGATGACATGTGTAGTCATACGTGTTCAGGCTTATTTACTCCCAGGAACAAGAAGTAAGTAATCTGTAGGCGGACGTAAAAGTTCACGTACACAATTCGGTTCGCAATCAAGGACGTGGTTCCCCTTATCAAGTAGCGGGGCTGAAAATTTAAGTGGTGGTGAGCAATTTATGGAATAGTGAGATGGATTGAGGAGACGTATATTTCCTGTGATGCCCAGAAGCGTAACTTCTGAGAAGAAAGAGCTGTGAAATTCGTATTTCTTCTCCCCATGGATTCGCGATGAGAATGCTTCAAAGTGTGGTGTTACCAGTCATGGTGCGGTGTGGTCCTTGTACTACATGGGCTCCCGTGTAATCCATTCTAGAGTCAAGTCAGGGCTCCTCGTGTTTCCTCAGAATCAGACCTCACTTCCTCAACTGGGAGCACGTACGGTTACGGAAATGCTTAAATCATTTTTAGCTCCATTCATTAACCGGCAAGAGAGCGGTAAGCCCATTCTGATTGAAAAAAGCCCTACTAATGAATCCGACTTGTTCGCACTCATTTAAAACAATGAATTGCCAAATTAATACAAATTAATATTGGCATCTCACGTCCACGCTGTTGTGCAAGTCATTTAGAGCAGGGCGAATTAGGTTCGGAACGGAACAGACCCCGAATGAATGAGTGAATTTAGTTGTTTTGTATTGTAGCTATGACTAGTTCATTTCCTCATCAGGTGAATCATGGAAAGAAGAAGTAGAGATGCAGCGCAGTTGCTCGGGTGATGAATGAGTGTAATTTTGTATTGCAAATTGCAGGTCGAGCCGAATTTTTCCTGTTATGTTGAAGGTAGGAGACTGAAGTCAGGTCACGCTTGGTTTAAGGCATTAACCGGTGCAGCCGAACGTTGAAATAGACGTGACACAGAAAATTGGTAGTTGATATAGTGCGTTGTTAGAGTGATGAAGAGTGGAAAGAGATTTGGCTTTTCTCTATAATACATTCTGCACGGGCCACGGACTGCACTACACCTGTGCAGAGCATTGCATAACATAATGCTATTCCACAACAACACAACCACCACCCAACCCAGCAAAGCTTTTTTTTTTCTCTTCTGTTTGCTCTACTTGACTTAAGTTGAAGAAAAGAGAAATGAGGGGGAAGAAAATCAAGGTTTTTTGACGTTCTTCCGCTAAGCAAAAAAAAGGAAAGGAGAAAGGAGAGAAAGTACAAAATTAGAATCGAAACTCTTCTCTTGTTTGTTATGTTGCGGGATGGATCCTGTGGATTTCCTCTCATCTCAAACAAAGTCTCAACCTTTGTAATATATTCCTCGAAAGAATAAGGAAAATTTATTGTTAAAATAAATTCCCTCTGTCCACAAAAATATTATTGCAAACATAAATCTAAGAAGAATTAGTCCTCCAACTCCAACACTTACTACAACCATCCTTCCTTAGCACTGTGGGCTCCAGGCTCCGCGAACGAACCAATGCATAAAAAAGGCGCTTTTGTTTTTAATAAATATTTTTAATGCTGTGAGCCCCTCAAATCTGCCTTTAAATAATTCAGTTTCATTTTGCTACAGCGGTCTGTCTTTGATTTGATGTGTAGTGGGAAGTAGTGTAGATCTCAAATTCTGGAAACCACACTCGGAGCAATTTTCGATTTATGTTTCTTTTGATATGCATCCTCTGAGCGATTCAGTGGAATCTTGCAGTAACTAGTTATGGCACTCGTACATTTGATTCTAGATATGATTTGAGATATTGATACTCCTTTCAGTTTCTGTGTCCTCAGGGAGAGCTACGACATGAATTGGGGCCAAACCTGATAAAACTTTATTCCGTGATGTTGTCAAAATGAGGTTCAGCGGTTAAAATAACTGAAGGCCTCCACAAGTCAATTCGTTGATGCTGCCTGGACTTTTAATTAACTTGGACGCTCTGTTGGGTTGGCGGCAAACTCTTTTGCTTTAATGTAAACATGATGAATTGTCAGGGCGAATGTTTGGCGGGTCAAAGCATCCAGTCGACTAGAGATAAGCGTTAAAATGTACCCATTTCCAGAATAAAGTTTATTTCGCTTGTGAAACGAATGTGGAGGGTTTTCGCCGAGCGCGGCTCTGGTGAAGCCTGGAGTGGCGGTTGAGCTAAAAGTTATTTGATTTTTTCGACCCGAGTCCGAGACACGACATAACTTTACTCTTGTCTCGGGCGGATGGAATGAATAATATACATATCTACCAGCCAAAGCCAAACCCAATTCTGTTTCTCCCAAGAGTGAATAGATTTCCAGAAAAATGGCAATCACGATGTGAAATGTTTGGTTTTTCTGCCTTGGTTGGTTTTACACATTATGTACCCTGCCGTATCCAATTCCAAAATTTTCCGTGCTCTCAAAAGTTAAACTTCACATCCAACCATCTTCTTGATGTTAAAGATTTGAGAATTCGGTTCTGTACTCAGATAACCCTATTCAACCGTCACGCCGATTTCACATAATAGAACGTGACCTTTAAGCCGCCGGGAAAAGCTTTAAGTAAACATCTGAGAGGGGGTTAGTTGGAAAATTGCTAAAGTTTAATCTGCCAAATAAACGCATGAGAAACAATCCTACAATTTTGTTCTAGTATTTTCAGCGAATCAGCTAAAATATTTACCCGACCAGGCATTATTGGCTCAAATCGAAGGCTTTCATGACCAGTTAGATGAAAATACATCACGTGGACCCATCCGACTGTGTACTTTTATGATGTTCTTCGTGAACACTTGTCAAGAAACCTAACAAATGCCCGAATCCTTGAAAGAAGCCACAAAGCCAGGCCTAGAAAAGAGTAACTCGGAGTCGAACCGGTAAATCAAGGAAAATTGAACGAACACGCGAAATGCAAACAAATTTCCATCAATAAATGAGCCAGTGAAATATTTGTTTCCACTTATAGTCAGTTATTCAATCGAATTCGTTATGTTGACTTAACAAATTGGGACAAAATCATAAATCTGCTGATTACGTTATTTCTATTATTCAAATTTTGTACCAAATAACGTGTTGGAAATTAATTTTACATATCTCCCTGAATCTGCGAAAAAGCATAACATTTGGCAACTGGGTACTTGGAAATTGTAATGTTACGCAAACAAACACAATAGGGGGATACCCGATTCGACGTAAACTTCTGCGTATCCGTAAATTCGTAAACGCGTAAGCGGATACGGAATTCCCG
>JAQGCM010001129.1:0-17231 GCA_034699705.1 Hymenaphorura dentifera
AACTTCCTACCTACGGATACTCGGCAGCGGAAGACAATCTAATGCAATTTGTGTGAGCCAGAGAAATTTTTGCTGAGTTTGTCAAAACATTTTCTCCTGCCTAAAGTATCAACTTTAGAGTTCGTCAAGTGCAAGTGTCTTGAAATTTTCTCATGAATGCTTCTGTTCCTTCTTCTTCTTTGGCTCCTACTTCTACTTCTGCTACTTCTCTTCTCGTTTGGAAACTTGATTTGACTTGATAGAAACACGTCGAAAAGATAAGCGTCTTGCTAAGCGCCTTTCAGAAGTTACTCTGGTTTTCTTACTACTCCCCATCCAGCACAGCAAGCACAATGTGTATGGATGTGGCCCAATCCAAGGCTGCTAAAAAAGTTTTTTACGCTTTCACTTACGAGGGAAGAAATTCAACAGAACGAGACGGGTGTCGGGATGCGGAGAGTGAACACGTCGTTTCATACACAATTCACTCCCTTTCTCTCTCTATGCAATGCAAAGCAATTGAAGTATGGTTGAATCGTGAGTTGAGTTTTCAAAGAAACTTTATTTCACACGGCGGATCCAATGCTTGCTGTACAAGATTATTCAAGAATCCTCAGCAGCAGCAGCTAAACCTCCTTGAGCAATCTGACGCACACCTTTGTTAAAAAATCTTGTTGACTTTTGGGACAATTTGTAAGACGGGGTCTGTGTGCCTGTATTATTTGTGGAGAAAGAATAAGCCAAAAGGACTTTCCCCACTTGAACCAAAGTTCTTGCCAATGTTTCTTTGAAGATTTGCTTGTGCTTGGAGTTCAACTCTGCTCTGCACTGCACTGCAGAGTACGTATTCTGCCTCTGTTGTATAGAAAATAGATAAAAAAGAAGTTCTGAGTGAGATAAAATATTTCCCTCTTTTTCAACCATCCAACGTAATTCCCTTCACCTTAATTTTAAGACCAAGCAAGCAAGAACTACTTCATACTTCATTGCCGCCGCACTCTTCATCGATTAACCTGTCAAGTGCTTGATCAATTTTAGTGATGTGTGTATGGGAGTTGCCTGTTCTCTGTTGTTGCCCAAGTGTTATGAGTAAGCCTATTGTAGTCCTCATATTCGCACAGTTTAGTAGTTCTCTAGAATCTTTGCGAGCCTCTTCTCGTGACCTGACGATACTCCAGAATGACTTACTGTCAGTGTAGGTCACTGGACTCATTGGAGTTGGGCCTCCGGAATTTATTGCGATCGCGATTCTTACTTTCTTTCTTAAGACTTTTGTGACAGATGGATCCGAGCAAAGCAAGCATTCTGAAATTGCTGTACATAGTGCCTATTGATTGGTAGAATAGAATAGAGGAGCAGGCCAGGCTATGCTGCACATAAACTTGACTTCGACTTTCGACAATCTCTTTTATTTTATACCATAGCCATATGTCGCGAAATGAAATTGTCAGCCGGAAATTATATGAAATGAATACGTGCTGTATTGTAGGACAGAGCAGAGCCGAGCACTGCACTGGCGACTGGCATCGACAATGAATCCTTTTTCGGAGGTAAATTATACACAAAGGTCTTCATAGTTCAAAGTTGGAGAAATACGTACACAGGAATGGAATGGCAGTCAGTATTTTCCTTTTTGCAGAAAAGAGCACCAGGAGAGGAAGGAGTTTATTTAATTTATGGTTTTGGAGGTCTCCTTGATTTATACCAAGATGTCTTGTGTAGGTGCCTCTGGAGAAATGATTCTTCTTTATTGTACAGTACAGACTCCAGCAGCAGCAGCAGACGAGTTGGTCTGGTGTACAGAAGTCATCTCTATTTATTGCCTCGGTCTGGGCCCAAGGCTTTATTGTTTTACGTATGTATCTAGAGCAAGAGCACGCAAAGAGCACACAAGGTGTACCAAAACTTGGTCCAACAAAGAAAGTGAAAGTCTAGTTGGAATCAATATCGAGATTTCTTGAATTCTTTATTGTTTTAATCACAAAGTAAACTTTGTAATTTGGCCGTGTGTGAGTCTAACTCTGCATTCAGACAAACAACCGAGAACGGAAACCACACATGATCGTTACGAATGAGTTATCGAATAAATTACATGTTCTTGTATTTTGTTTGCGCTCAAAATTGAATAAATGAATTTATTACGACGACTCCACAATCAGTACTTCAGTTATTCAGACTTCGGTACTCCAGACTTGTGTCAAAACAAAAATATTTTCTCCGATGCTTTGGTTCCTACATATTCACAAAGCGAATGGAAAACGACGGAGAAAAACTAGTCGAAGTTTTCTATTGTCCTGAATGAAACCCACAGCAGCACTCAGCACAGCAGTATTTTCACATGGAGCAATGCTTGTATGCAAATTGTAGACACCCATTGTATGCCGGCGGAACCCTCATACAATTTACATGGCGGAACATGCATGCAGCAGCCCAGCGGAAGAATTAAATAAAAAACAGTCCTTTTGTGTGCTCCTTGCTCAATTATTTCAAGTTTGCCAAAAGATTTCAAACAAATTTTATTCCATTCCTTCCTTCCAATTTCTTTTCATTTGAGTTGCACAAAGGGGAAAACCTCCATGCGTAATGACAAATTTACATGCATGCGTGCATGTAGCATGCGTATGTAAACGTGCGTTGTATTTATCGTCTTTACTTAAATCAATCTCACAATTAAATCTAGTCGGTTTTCTTGGACTCCATTGCATTGCAAATGCAAGCAAAAAGCGTTTCCTCAATAAGCGAATTTCCTGAAAGACCGACGAGGATAGGAATACAAAATTTCATTTCCTTTCTTTTTTCCAACTTTGTTGCTAGAGAGTGGAGACTGGCTTGGCGAGACTAGCCTGATTGCGTGTCGGCATTTTGCAAAAAAAAAGAAACTTGCAAATTATTAAACAATTTTGATAACTCTACGGAGTGGAGTGGAACGTTTCCCCTGTTACCTCCTCTGGACTGGAGTGGAAGCAACTCAGCCAGCAGTCGTCGTCACCGTCATTCATTTTGTAAATTTATGCTGATTCATATTTGGCTGCGCAAATGCCGACCTAACGCAATGAGAGCAAACTGTCATCGACTCGATTAATCATTTGCTAGGATTACTAGTTCCCGGATTGAGGCACAACTCTTGTTTGTCGTAGCCGAATACATATGGATTGCATAAGGTTTTGGCTTTGACATTTAAAAAATCGACCAAGTCGGTCTTTCTTTACCCAGTTATCTAAATGGATATAATTGACTGGATTCAGCATGGGCAGGTAAACGTTCTACTACTACTGTACGGCGGTATCGATTCAGGTGTGAATGAGCCGGTTGACGTTCAAATGAAAGTGTGTCAGCCTTTGAATTGGTAAATTAAATAGAGGAAGTGAAAGCTAAAAGTAAAATAAAATGAGCTCGTTGCCCCCTACTGCCCTACCTATTTCAATTGTTGATGGGTGGAGAAAGTGGGGATGACTCAGGAGTCATTCAAGCTCAGTTTTAGCCGCCCGTCCTTAGTCTTTAAAGGAAAAGAAAGTTGGATGGAAGAACGAAAATAAAAGTGCAGTACGGCAATTCCCGATGAAACGCTTGGGCTAAGGAAGGAGGATTTTTTGATGAGAAGAGAGAGCCTGAGAGAGAGTAGAGGAAATGATCAATTCTAATCAGCCTCCCATCTCCTCATCAAGAACAACTCAAAATGCATAGAAAAATGCTTAATAGGCTTCCGACAGTACTTCAAGGAAAAAAACGAAGACTCATTTAAGGAGAGTGGCTGGCTGGCTGAGCGAAAGAAAGCCATATAGTCCACAGTGTAAGCTCGGATTGCGCAATGACGACGACACTCGACCTTTATTATATTAAAACAAGAGAGAGAAAGTATATAAAGTAAGTAGTAGTGAGTGGATCACGGCTGCAACGGCTGCAATCACTTCTCTGTGTTCTGAGAAAGGAGTAAATTTGGAGAAAGTGTGTGATTTCATGAGGGAATAAAAAGTGGAAGAGATTTCATTTCATTTCACTTCACAGCCACATCCATTCCATTCCATGGCATTGCACTGCACTGCACTGCAAAGCATTGGAAATCATCGCATCGCAACTCGTTCGTTCTGTTTCAGGGCTAGGAGGGGGGGGGGGGACTGAATAGCCAGAGAAAATAAGTAGTATAAGAGAGTTGGTAAGTTTGAGTTTGAGTTGAAGCACAAATGTTCCTCATTTCCTTCCATTTCCTTGATTATTTTTATGACCGTCATCGATAGCGGGGGCGGCGGCCGCGACTGGTGCTGCTGGTGATGTTTAGGCTGTTTGTGCTGCCGATGACGTTGAATTTGATCCTTTTGTTGAATTCACACTGGCTGTTCCTTGGTATTCTATCTTGGGATGATAGCCTGAATCATCTGCGATGTAGCTAACCAGTTCAGTCCGTCCGTCTGGAAGAAGTACTTTGTAGGACCCCTTCGTCACATTTCCTTCATGACTTTCTTGCTGGGAGTAGAATTCGTTGGCGGCCGCATCAGCCACTTGGTATGCAAATTGGTAGTTTCCGTCCCCCTGAATGGGAGAGAAGAAAATGTCCAACATTACTTACTATAGTACAAGCCGCATAAGTACAACTACGTACTTTCTCCAATCTTCTCAGACTACGACTAAAGCTAAACTGCAAAGTATTAAGTGTAGTAAACCTTAGCCAACAACGACGACCACCACCACCACTTGTTACTGACGATAAGCAAAGCAATGAGCACGAATCCGCAAATGCTCTTATCAATCCAAAACATTCCTTACACTTGAGTGCACACATTAATTGCAATGTCCACAACCGATTTAGATTGCATACACCGCGCAAGCATGTGCAAACTTTGCGAATTCTCATATATAATTTGTGCTCAAAAATCAATAGAAGTCTTCTAAAAACGTTACATTCAATGGCCACGTTTGTAGTCAAGTTAATAAACTCTTGTTAAGTACGTATTCTTCTGCTTGGGAGAAGGTCAAGTGAAAGTGGCAGAAGTGAAAGTCAAGTCATCGCCTTTTTCTACCGAGCTTTGCATTGCACTCACAACGTGGTAAATATGCAGTGGGAATAAAGATGTGTTCTAAACTTTGACTTTTACCTTTTCGTGAAGTCCAGCATACCCCCGAGCAGTTTACCTGTCCTACCTGTGTACGACTGTGAATTCGAATTCTATGCATAAAACGCGGATAGTCGAACAAGTGGAGTGAGTGAGTTTCATTCCAAACTTCACTTCACATCACATTACGTTGTGATGCGATGCGTAGTACAAGTATGTATTGCTTTCCCAGGATTCCATTCCATTCGAAACGGAATAACAAACTAGTACATAGTCGTGGGAGGGATGGCAAAAGAATCCAGTTCTGCTCCTCTGCAGTAGTATCAGTATCTTATGCCACTCCAGACTCTTCCCGGGTAGAATTGAGAAGTCATGCTTGAAACTTTCGTTCGTTCGTTCGTCGTTGCAGGAAACATGATGTGGTAGTCGAAAACTTGTGGTTATTGTAAGTGTTTTGGGGGTTCCTTCCAATGCTCAATGCTACGTGATACAATGTTATTGGCATTTGTTTTGTTTCCTCCCAAGTTACGTTGCGAGTTACGAGGTAAAACCCGGGTATCTTGTACGAACATAGCGTACATAGTGAAGTGAACTTCGGATAATATTTTGAGATTCGCCTTAAACAAACAGGCGGGTAGGCAGGCAGGGAATACGTTGTAGCTGTAGCCGTAGCATTCATTGTACTGGTGGAAAACGACAGAGCCAATTAGGGACTAGTAAGTTACTTTCCTAGCTGACTAACTCAACTCAAGTACATTTGAAGGCATTATTATTGTACGTGAAAGTATGATGTATACATGTACGTACGTACACACACGTGCAAGGGCCAATTTTAATTGTCTACCCGCATGCCAGAAACTCATATCTTCAAGTACTACTTGTACATAAGTTGACCACTTGCGCGCCGATGCCCTCCTGTCTTGCAAAATCTTCTCTCTTCTACATGCCGCAACACATTGATTTCACTACTACTTGAAGTTGTTCAAGTTGTTAAAAAGCCAACTTTGCAACTTCCACCTAAACAGAAACAGACCATGACTTTTATCTATTACGCCTTGAGAATTTCAAATTATTTAAATTCCAATAACTTACATCCTTCTCAGAAACCACTTGAACGTTACGTAATTAACGTGTTGGATACTCTTTGCTTAGCGCAGAGTTGTTAATTTTAAATTTGCTAATTAGGCAAATTGTGAATGATGCGAAAAATGACTAATGTTTACTCATGGGTTTTTTGCTGTACATTATAGTGGCTTGTCATCAGCAAAGATATGCATCCACTGGCATTCAATCGCACAAGTAAAAAAAATTTGCACAACCAAAGCTCCGAATCCGTAAGTCAAGGACAAAACAAAAACAACACAAAGGCAATACACAAAACAGCAAACCAATTTTTTGAAAGATTTAAAGGAATTTCTTCAGATTATCAATTTTGCTCCCAATAAATAACACATAAAAGCCAGGACAAACGACAGCAGACAAATACTTAGACCCGATTCATGCACATAAAATGAAACAAACGTTTAACAGTAAAGCGCAGCATAATTGCATTGCAAATTAATAGTAGCCATTATTACGAACATCGGATGATGAAGAAGACCCAGACCCGCCTGCGGAATCGACTGGTGAAGAACCTCCATTTGAGTTGGTAGACAGACCACTTCTAGGACTTCCAGAGGTGGCGGTACTACTATTAGTTCCAGAACTGCTTGAATTTCCAGGAGTTGCTGCACTGGGGCTTCCAGGGTTTACGCTAGGTGCAGGACTGCTGGAATTTCCAGATCCCCCTGTGGGTGAGGCTGCCGAGGCCGATCCGATGGTTGAATTTGATGAAGATGAATTGGGTGTTGAGTTTCCCACCGGGGTTGCTGCCGAAAGGGATGGCCCTGCTGACCCTGCAGTGCTGGGTGAAGTTCTGTTTGTAGTGGCACTGCTGGAATTGGTTGAAGAGGTTGTATTTGCTACCGGTCCACTGTTAGAATTGCTAGAAATAGACGAAGTTGCATTGCTGGGTTCCGATCCGGAAGGTCCGGCTGCCGAAGTGGGAGTAGTTGAATTTGTACCGGCGCTGGTGGAGTTGCTAGATGAATTACTGGAAGGGGCTCCCGAAGAATTGCTGGAAGTACTGTTAGCAGAAGGTGTAGTTGTACTTCCGGCCGGTGACGTTGAATTGGATGCAGCCGCGGAGCTAGGACTATTTGCGGCAGGGGTTCCAGATGAAGTAGTGGTGCTGGTATTTCCTGAAGAATCGGTCGTAGTGTTCAAAGTCGTATTTCCGGCAGTCACAGACGTGGATGCAACCGAATTTCCACTTGCTGGAGCAGAACTTCCTGCTGACGAACTGGTTATTACCGGTACGCTTGTATTTACTGTCGTAATAGGAGCAGGGGTTTGGTTGGAATTATCGGTTGGAAGTGACCTGGCATTTCCAGCTCCATTAGAATCATCCAGATTTCCATATCCGGCTTGTCTCTTTCGTCGGGTTATGAAAGAATCATCATCGTCCGACAAATTAGGTTTTTTTGTGGTCCGGTTTGAGCTGGGTCTATGTTGCCGAGTCTCATTGCTTTCTTTCGATTCAATTGATGTCGAATTTTCTTCACTGGAAAAATTTCCAGCCGGGACTTTGAAAACCCGGATGAAAATATTGGTGAAGGTCACAACAGTGTTGTTTGAAGAATTGAAGCTTTCTTGACTTCCTTCAATTGAAACGGCTTTCTCATCGGAATTCGGCGTTGTATTACTATTCGTCGCATTGCGTTTACGAAAGATTTCAAAGAACAAGAGGTCTCGGCGCGGACGTTGCTGAGGACGTGGGCTGGAGTTCAATTCTTCTTCATCATCATGATTTGTTGCTGGGATTTCCTCACTTGAATTTGAAAAACGGGTCAATGTAACCGGAGCCGGGCCATGGGCATTGAGAAGGGGACGATGGTGAAACTGATGCTCTGGATCATCTTCTTTACTCTTGCTATTTGAGTTGGGAGCATCAGTTTCATTCGAAGAACTGTCTTCGTCGTTCGTCCCAATGCGGGGCGTCGTATTGAATTCGAGTAGGAGGACTGCGGGCGGTTCAGAATTGTCAAGCACCAGGATGTCTAGCTCACGTCTGGTACGATTCAACGGTTTGGCTGGGGATGTCGTCGGAGCCGATGCATTTGTAGTCGTCGAATTTACATGAGTCAACGTGGTGCTGTTTCCATGCTTTTTAACTAATGAATTACGACGACGGGGTTTGTATCTGATTGTACTATTTCGGCTTGAAGGTGATATTGGGCGAGTTGAATTTGTGTTGCCAACAGTGCTGTTGCTACCGGTTCCAGGAGTTACCTTAGACCCAGCGGGAGCGACTGTTGAGTCGTTGAGTGACTTCCGAACTCTTGAATGTGATGAGGTCACGGGGACACCTGAGCCAGCAACGTCAGACGCTTTCTCTTTTGACTCTGTACTATTATTTTCCTCTGACGAGTTATTGCCGTTTCCAGTAAATGGACTCCAAAACTCTAGTACCCAGAAAATGGACTCTTCACTGCCGATTTTATGATGTGAAGACGACGGCTGGTCTTGACTTGAGTTTGGAGGGGCAGAATGAACTAGCTGCGTCGTCAGCAAAATCAAACAAACGACTCCAGAGAGTTGAGCTGCTAAGGACATGAACGTGCAGAAAGGGTACGGCTTCATCTTGAGAGAAAAAAAAACACAAGGAGTGAGAAAAAATCCGTTTTAGCATCACAAGTATGAAAAGTCGTATATCTTTTTATATAGGTGCTAAGACTTATACATAAGGGAAGATCGGTACGCAGCTAGCTCGCTGGCCGGGGCGGGTGAAAGCTGACCTAGTCAGTAGTTGGGCATCAGAATTTTCAGGATGCGTGTCTGCCAGTGCCAAAAGCGTGCCTGCCTGACTGCTCAAACTTTACACCTCTTTTCGTCGTCGGATCGGGATTCGAAAGATTCTTCCTTCTTAATATATAACTTACGAGGGAAGAAAGTAGTAGGGTGAGATATGAGGTAAAATACGAAAAACTTGGAAAAAATCACCACCCAGCAGTTTTTTTTCACTCTTCTCTTACCACCGCACAGAAAATCTACTGCAATGTTTGGAGATGAAGCGAGAAAAACTTGGTAGATAAAATATTAGTCATAAGTACTACGGAGGCATTTATTTGGGTTGGTTGCGCTCTCTTGCCCGGATCTTAGCATTCCATTTGATTCCATCCAGTTGCATTGCATTGCGTTGCATTACAATGCAGAAATGCTAACGTGTGGAAAAGAGGAAAATCTGTTTACTTAAGTCTGTATTTTATATGAAAGTTGAGCTGGGGAGAGAGCATCTAGTGCTTCTACGGCTGCAGTTGCTGCTCCTGCTGCTTCATTCCATTCTCTTATATTATGTTACATAATGCAATACGCAGTCAACTTTTAGGAGAGCAAAAAAACTAAGATCTAAGGCCTGGGGACAACTTCATTTCCTTTCCTTCAACTAACGAAGGAACGAATCCACCGAAAAACTCAATTCAACGACGACTCATAGCTTAAAGCAGCAGACTGGGGAAAGCACAAATTCTAGGCGAGTGGGAAAAGTGGATTTCAGAGTTTAGCTCACCACGCAGTGTCAGAGGTAAAGCAATGCAATGCAGCAGAGTCGTATGTATGCCTCTGCCGCTGTCTCTGTCTCTCTTGACATGGCTCGCCCTTTTAGTCTCTCATCCAAATCATGCAAAAGCAAAGACATGGATGAGATTAAATACAAGTTCTTTTTATCCAAGAGAGGAATCAACTGGAATCATGCCACAAAAGTGGGTCTTTGGGGTTTAGCAAATTCGTGACAGGTCAATGGAATGAGTTTCCAATTTAAAGACAGACCAATCTAGGAGAGTTTAGAGACTTCACTTTTAACTGGTTAATGCGGCTGTTCATTAAAATTTCTTGAAAAATAATAGAAAGAGTTCAAAGCACGAACAAAGAAAATACTCAAATTGCATGGCCCCTAAGGTTATAATTTAATTATTCAAAGATTGCCTACACACGCCCAAACTGCAGCCCAAAAGGTGGAGAAAGCAAACTTTCACTTTGCCGCTTGAAAGACTTTCGGCACACCCTTCTGTTTGTGTTTGACGTGCATGCATTCATTTCGTTTCATTACATTGCAAATAGCTTTAGGGCTCAGGACGTAAAAAATAAGAGGAAACTCTGTTCTTCTTTGTATGAATCTCGCTTGATCACTCCAAGGAAGGAAACTGAAGCGGAACCGGGAGTAGCTGGAGCTGGAAAACGGAGAAAGAAGGAAAAACTGGTAAACATGAAAATCCTGCTAGCAAAAGAGAAAAGCAAAAAACAACTCCAAAAGAATAAAGTAACTTAAAAGGCTTGTGGCAGCAGCACCAGTAGTTGCATCTGCATGGGCTAACCTAACAACCCACTCAAGTACAATTCCTCAAATGAGAGGAAACACAAACATGGATTTATTGCCGGTGCCTTCATTGCATTGCATTGCATGTCTGAGTTGGGCAATAATAGTGGCAGGCAGTGATCTATACATACATTGAGAATGCCTCAAATGCACCCAAGAAATGGGCAAGCCAAAGGAGCACTAAATGATTAAATTTTTAACAGGTTTACAACAACCTCTTAGCCTCCAATGAATTGAATTGAACTGAATGAAGGGGAAATACAATTTTGTATGTACAAGGTGGATACAGAGAAGTAAACAAAAACACAGAGAGACAGTAGAGAATTGGGTGGAATGGAGCTCTAGGCATGCAGGCAGACAGCAGGCAAGAGCTCGAAATGCTTTGCTAATATTTTCCTACTGCATTGCATTGCTGTGTTGGGCGGTCGGAGCTCCTGCTCCTGTACTGTACTGTGCTGTATTGTTATGAATGCTTCGTCATAAGTAAGTAGTACGTATAAGGTGAAATTGAGTTACTCTACTTTCCTCGTCTCGTCATCATCAGGACGGAAAATTCAATAAAGTTCTTAAACTCACCATTGTGGTTTTGCTTGCTTTCTCCGGGAAAAGTAGAAAGGTTTTGTTGCAGGAGCAGCAATGGGTTGGGCGGGCTGAGTTTCCTCTCACAATAATATTACAACTTTCTACAAAGGAATGAAGCCACACGAGTACGAGTGATGTTGTACTGTAGTAATGTATATGTAAAAGTTTAATAAAGAAACTCTGTTGTAGTATATTACGTATTACGTATTGTGGTCAAGACAAGACACGCCAAACACACACACAATCAGAGAAATGTAGTAGTTTTTGTGGCTACTATTAACTTCCTAGAAAGTAGCTTAGCTTCAAATCGAGGGTCGAGTCGTTCACTTTATGAAACGACTCTGCGCCGCCTTCTCTTCAATTTTGACTCAGTGAACTGAGCAAATGTTATAATGTGTTGGTTGCACAATACAATTTTCCTTTTATACAAATCCTGGACTCAGAAATTAACTTGTTAATGAGGAATACCTTGAACTGAACACGAATACCGTCATCATCACCCTGTGGTTTAAAAGTAGCTCTTAGAGACGTTAAAAGTCCATGGAACTAAACTAAATTACGCCATAGCCATAACATCATCAAGTTCGTCCTCATCGTCTAAAAAGTAATTAGCTCCATAGTCAAGAGCCGTGCATGTCCTGCACAAGTGTAATTAAGTGCCCACAGTACACCAATTAGTTGCCAACTTTATGGCTTGGGAATATTGTAATTCTCTCCTACCTCATTTGTATGCTTATACGGGGAAATGTGGATTTCATCGGAAATTTGCGAATTTATGTATAACAAAATTACAATTTGCATGTAAGCGATCAGACATTCAGACAGCAAAATTACTGAATTCAGGGGAGGCAAGGGCTTAACCTCAGCGGTATCGACTGCAGAAATATTCTTTATATTTTCAATCAAAATACGTAAATAATTTTCAAAACACTAAACATCAATTTTAAATACGAAACTGGAATCCGGATGTGATTCTTGTCCTGTGCTAATTGGGATCGAAAACAAAAATATCATGAGATACGATGTACTTGTAGTATGGCCTTAGGTCGACCTAATGGTCCAATACTTAGCATGAAAAAGTAAAGTTCATACGACGAGTTCCAGAGTATGAGAAATGACTATGACAACATACTTTGAATCACTACTAGGATCTGAACTGCAAAGTAAGCTAAAAAGCCCTAATTGCCGCAAAGGTTACTCATTCGCTTCTAACACATTCGTTGAATAAATATTTGGCATTGGACTGACTGACTCTCTGCAACTAATTATGAACTACTAAAACTAAAGTCAATTATCACTTGAGCACACAGAGATGAAGAGCAAAAGGAATGCGCGTATGACTGACTTGCTCAATAAATTTCCGCAAATTAGCATTTATTACCAGTTACAAAGCGCACTATCGTACACATCATTCTGCACTGCACTGGACTGGTCATGAGCAAGTAGTAAGATCATCATTCAGCACAACATTTAGACGAAGCAGAGCAGCAACAAACTAGTCAGAGCTAAAGTTAAAGGCCAAAGCTAAAGTCAACTCGTAAAATTTAATGAAAAGATATTTTCATTTAAAATAGAAATGACCACAGCAACCTTGCCATTTCCGATTTGCGACGTAGTAGTAATGCCGTTTTGCAAATAGCCAGCCAGCGAACCATTTTCTGTGTACGCCATTGACTTACACTTTTTCACTTTCGATATTTTTGAGCAATTCTAATAATCTGCGAAACCATAAAAGAAGTAGTAGTGGCAGCAGTAGTCGAAAAAAATAACAGAGCAACGATCCAAGACAGGAAAAAGGAATGCTTCAAATAAACTATGTCTAACTCTCTCAAGAGCATAAAGTTTATGTGAAGGGTCCAATATATGAGTCCTACACGTACTCATACGAAGTACTACAAGTCATGAGGACTTACAAGGAAACACTTTAGTCCGGGCTGGGTTTTGCTCTGCTCTGGCTGGACTACTAAACTCTAAAGGAAATGAATTGTACTGTACATGTATGTACAGAGTGGATTCGTAGTAGATTCTAGATTGGAACAGCTAGTAGCTACGCCAAGGCACTTCTTCAAGCGGCAGGCAGCGTCCTGCCTGAGCTGTGCTGTGCGGTGTGAGTGTGCTGCTCTATTATGAATTACTGTAATAACTCAGAGACTTAAGCGGTTTAAGTCTGTGAAAGCGAGTGTAATTTTCCGTGCTCTTTCTCATTCATTGTAGATTTTCATGTTTGCTGTGCTGCTCTGGAGTTTGTAATAAAAAAAGTTGAAATTACTTTCTAAATTTGGTGTACATGCGAATTCAACAACAGGAAGCGCCAAGCAGCCAGCTCACAACACTAGTGGTGTGAAATAAAGTTCAATTTCTTTTTTTGGGTGAAGAGAAATGGAGTTTCTCTTTGCGTATAAAAAGGAGAAAGAAATTAGGAGAAAGTTGTAAATACCTTCCGACTGCAATACGGGTAAACACAGCCAGCCAGAGCTGGGGTTTTAGACCGGTTTGAGTTTATACTTTCTTTTGCTTTGCTGCAACAACTTGCATGCAAACTATTGCGACCTTTTTACTGTTTTTTAGCTGTGCTTCTGCTGCTCCTTGGAGAAAGCATTTTTCTAAGGCACGTATTAATGTGTTTATTTCATTGCACATTGCGTTGTAGTGGGACTAGACTGGAGTTTTTGGCCCAGCTGCTGGCTGGTGGACGCAAGGGTTTCCCTTCCCGTTGTAATTGAGAGAATAAATGGTGGCTTCATGCATCATCAGAAATGTATAGACCCAAGTTTTATTAGCCATGTATTGCGTGTTGAACATCGAGATTAGTTTTCACACTTCCACGCTCTACCCAAACTTCATGCAGGGAAGGAAGAGAAAATAGGATGGCTAAGACACTCACTGAACTGGAAGAGTTTTTTTGGGGGTTCCACAATTTCCTGTTTTCTTCACGGCATGTGCCCATGTGTTTGTCAGAGCCTTGGCTATTTTTATACCGTGAATAACTATAAAATTTGTCTCACCCTATTCTGTGGTGTGCTGAATTTGCGATTTCCTTGAACAAGAGCTCTCTTCTAAAATTTATAGCAGAAAATATGTAATTTAAATGCTAGAACTTTTCTAATTGTAAACTTTCTTAAGGAAATTCGACATGTTTTTAAAAGAAAGTCAATGAAAATTACTTGTGAATTCCAGCGATTAGCTAAGCTATAGGAAACATCAATTTTAAGGTGGTGGTATTTCATGTTCTGCTCATTTTAAGTTAAGCTACTCTCCTAAATCTCAAAGAGTAGACGACTTGAGTGGCATAAATAATAGTGTTGACTGGTACTACTAACAAATCGCAGTCCTACACTCTCTCTAGAGAACTATTTCTCCAGAAATCCAAACACAATTCATCTTGGAACAAGAATGCTCATTTTGCACAACTTTAGCTAATAATCCAGCATACAGGATTTTCATTTGAAAGCCGAGCCGCCTACGACTTGGAAGTTCAAACTGAACCTATTGCAAATTGCATGAGGTTAGAGACGGAGTCTGCCTTTGAAACTTTGTACAAGTTGAGTTATTCTAGCTTTGAGCCACAAGTTCTGATACCTTGAAACTAAACCACCACACCAACTTTAATGCGTGCTGATTCTTAGGTCCTACTTAAAGAGCAATACGTACATACATACGCACATCCAACTTTTGGAAGCTCATTGAAATGTGGTATTTGAATGCCTCAAATTCATTAGAGAAAGAGGTAGAGGCACGCGAAGGGAAAGTTAACTTCCTTCATCTCTCCACTGTGTACATAGCAGCTTTCATTGAAAACCTGATTTCTCTGATTAAATCTTGCAATTCATTATGACGCCCCCGTTGGAAGGTTTCGATTAATTACCTTGTCACCGTTTATGACAAACTGGACATTGAGCTCTAGGGTTTGGATCATGATTAAACTTGCAAGTACAAATTCCATGGGTTGACCCACAAAGTATTCATACAAGTGTAAATTATGCTTCCATTGTACTCAGCAAAGTAGCACCAAGCCTTGCTTTGCCTAGCCAAACTTTCCCATTAAGTCCAAATACTTAATGTTTGCCAAATTGCCTCAGGTGAAAGCGAAAGCTCTGGAGTCTCAGTTTCGTAGACTGGAACTACATTGTGCTGCATTGTGTGCTCTGAACTACTCCATTGAATTCTGCCCTCCAATTACTCTCCGGAGCTTAAACTTGAAATTCATTACATCACAACACACAAAAGCAGTGCAGTGGTGTTGAATAAAGCCAGCCAATAGACGGCTATACAGTGCAGACTTCCCATTCATCGTGTGAAAATTGGAAAGAGCTAGGATCTGGGCGGCTGGGATCTAGACGGCTAGGATTCCGAAGGCGATTTCCTTCATGCATTGCAATAAGGAAAATGATAAGACGCCTTATGAAAGAAAGTGATCATTTCTGCTTTGGAATTCATTCCAGCTCTCGGCTCTCCGACAGCTCAGACTTACTTTCTGAATAATACATGGGGCTCCATAGCCAAGTGCTGCAGCTGCATGTAGGCATACGGTTCCGGACTTAAGTCTTCCTACCAAAAGTAAAGCAATGCACTCTCGGGTATTATTCGGTGTCATTTTCATCTCCCTTGGTTAATAGGAAAGTGTATAATTCAATGCTTGCATGTGCACGTTTAATCTCATGACAAACACTTGGTACGGTAAAATTGCTGTTACCAGTTTGACTACAAAGTGTATCAAAAGTCCACCAGGCCAGGCCAGCTTGTCATTTTGGAGCAAACCAGTCTTGTTGATTTTGTCCCGGGAAATATTTTTCACAGACTTCGGGAAAGTGAAAGTGAGAATCGAGAGTGCTGGCTAAACTCTGGGTGGGCTGGTTGAAGCAAGGCTCACATCAAATTATCATGGATGGTTGCATGAATCCAGGAGATAAGAAACGAGGTTATTGTATATGTAGCTTGGTTGAGGTCGAGGAGGGAGTAGTTGGGTGCAGCTGCACAGAGTGGATCTAATTCATCTTTAAATCATCCTCTCATGCTTAGAATGCGTTCAGGATGCTATCATTCCCAAATCAAACGTGGAGATCGATCCTCCCGTGTCCTTTTAACCTAACCAAGGAGGTTGAGTTGAGAGAATCCTCAAAAGCCCAAGCCAAAAAAAAAGAGACTCCTGGTTCCATGCATGCCTGACTGAGTAAATTCCCCATGAGCAAAGAATACCAATTCCTTAGTTCTTCTTGGGTGCTGTGCTTCTTCCTTTCTCCCTTGTTGTGTTTTACGTTTTACCATTTTACCATTCATGCCTGCTCAGAGACAAGGAGTACTTTATTTGTTCTTTCTACGGATTATTTAGTAGGGCCACACGTGCCAACAGAGAGAAGACTGTTCCGCGTACAACGTGAGACTGACATGAACAGTTATTCTAGCGTAACGTAGAGGCAAGTCAAGTAAGTCTAACATGGAAATTCTTGTAGTTTTTGGGGTTTCGAGTTCAACTATGGTCTGGAATCATGCTGGAATGGACTACAAAGCAAAGAACTGGAGAAAAGATGAGAAGAGAAACAGAGAATCTCGCCCTGATCAGTGCGGTAGTGGTGTGGTGTGGTGTGCTGTATGAAAGGTTTTGCCATCAAACACAGGGATGACTATGTATGTTTAGAACTAATGTAACATTTGACTCCATTCAAATTCATGCTCTGGAAACTCTATTTCAGATTCTAGACAGGGAAAGTGGTCGATCAAAGGATTAGTGAGAGGATATTGTTAACGGCTACGAGAATGACTATGACTCCGACTATGACTCCGGCTATTGCCATAAGCGACGTCAAATTCGAATTTGTGCCAAATAAATTTTTAATGATTTCTCCAAGCCTAGTCAAATTCCTTTCATCGTTTTCTTTTTTTGCCAAGGGACGTTAGCAGGGATGGGATCACGAATGAATATATGTAGCATCACTTTGGAAGTGCAGCACGAAATGAGATGTTCCCACCAAGCAATACTACGTAAGCATGCATGGCGCAAAACCGAATATATGTACATACAGGCACAACATACATACATTTATTTAATGCGTCGTACGTGGGGTTCATCTCCATTTGTGCATCAATAAAAGATTAGACTTTGGCTTTGCTACTACTGCATACCGGCGTCAAGTAAAGTTATAAAATTGGACAAAAGTGTAAATACAAAGTCTCGTTCGGAAAGAGTGGTGTGTAATAAAATGTCATTTATT
>JAQGCM010001130.1:0-17222 GCA_034699705.1 Hymenaphorura dentifera
ACGTTAAGAAATCCACACGTTCCCTGACAGTTTGAATACCAAATTTGTCATAAAACGTTAGGGTTTCTTTTAGGCTTTCTTTCAGACTACTCAGACAAAACATGAGCTGACCTTTTCTTACAATTCTGGGAAAAGCCTTATGGCTTGTTTGTACTGGACAATCAGTGGTCTTTCGAATCAATTCAATTCAATGCAATGGTTTTTACAGTTTTCGTAAACAACAACAAGGCATTCTTTGGGCCCAACTTGTCCATTTCAAGAACAGTTAGCTCCATTCCTGGAAACTTTCTCAACATTTCTTTTGAGTGTGGCTACAGCCTGGAGACCAGAACCCATTAGACTTCTGGTACGTTGGTGCATTGAGAAATGTTGGGAAATTAATGATGGAGACTTTTCTTCTAAATGTATCTCAACCAAAAGCAATCTATGCATTCCAGACACAGCAGTGGCAAGAAGTGCCTCAAGAAACTCCAACGAAGAAACCTGAACAAGGGGGAAAGACGCTAAAGTGAAAGTAGCCGAGAAAAGACGAAGAAGAATTTCAAGGGAGGGAGAAAAGGAAGATGCAAACTCATTATTGCAGATCATTCGTCACTCCGGGTTTCTATTCGAGCTTAGCGTTGTTCAAGAATCTCTAGTCTGTTTTCAAACCCAAATGTCCAAAGAAAGAAATCACAAATCCTACTTTTTTCTTTCGACTTTTCAAGCCCAAACATCACTTCGTTAAAGCACCAAAAAACCATCTGATATCTCAAATCTTGCAAAAAGAGCCAAAGAGCGGAGTGAAAAGAATTTCCTTTCATTTCCATAACTCAAACTCTAATAGCATTAAGATATTATGCCCTAAAAATTCGTTTAAAAAAATGATTTGGACATTGCACGCTGCGTATATCAAATGTGAGTGCTGAAAACTACATGCCAAAGTAGATTAGAGAATTAGAATCCATGATGGTCTCTTCAAAGTTGGCGAATCAAAATTAGAGGGTAACTAAGATTGGTTTACTTTTATAGCTTCTTTGTCCTCCTCACTTTCTTTCTTCTCTCAACCATCCGTATCCAACTCTGAACTCTCACGTTGTAATTAAAACTCTCGGTTTAACTTATATACGCATTTGTGAATCTTGACTCAGTCAGCCCAGCCCAGACTTCCTTCACACTCTTCAAAACTCATTCCATCTTTTAAGATCGTAAGTCATTTTCTCCCTAACCAAAACTTTCAACTTGTTTGGAAACTCCTCTGCAGAACATACCAAGATTTACTCTCTATTTCAATATTATATTTAAAAGTTCATTTGGTGAGCAAGTATAATGGCTACGAACGACTCAACCTCAACTATTCATTTAGCACAATCTCATTTTCAGACCGCACACCGCAGGGCCAAAATATTGCTCTCAGTTCCTGTAGTTGCTTTCATCCCACTACCATCATAGCCGTTGGCGCCCTGTTATCTTTCACTATCTTCTGCAGATTTCATAATTACAAGCATGTCATTTTTCACGGCGGATTACCTCTAGTGTATAGGATTAAGTATTTGTCGAAGACGGCCGTGATATTTTCATTGCGTTGCATACATTTGACCGAGCGATGAAACAAAACTATTGGCTTTCGGTAAGCCTAAAAATAATCCTGAATGTGGTTTCTATGTAGCAGAAATTTGAAAATCGAAACTACGTTGCCACTATTCTGTCAGTACAAGAACTGGAAGAAAGATTTCATTGGAATTCTACCAACTCGAGTCGAAGATACCGAACGACATTCGACAACATAAATGATGATTTTTTTGGAAATTGCGAAGAGACGGAGCAAGAACAGAACGAAAAAAAAAGCAAATGCATGAGAGAAGGGAAGAGGAGTGCTCAAACACTCACTCACATGGGGTGTCGCAATTCGAATAATCCATAGGAAGTCAAGTGAAGGAATTTGAATTTAGATGAGAATCTTTAGGTGTTTGTGCAGGGTAATGCAATCGTAACTTATAGAGAGACAAGTTTGAGAATAAAAGAAAGTTTGGGATTCTTCTGACGCCAACTTCTAACTTCTCTGACTACCAGCAGCGATTTTGGTTGGCATCTTTGCATCTTTGTTATCGACCCACTCCTAGCCTCATTTATTACTCAACCTCAAGAATTATGTAATTCGTAAATGTCTTAATCTTGTTGGGCTGTCAAAGACAAATCCAGGGCTAGGAATTACGAACACTCCAGCACTTCTTGGTGTGCACCGATCTCTTAATTCCAAGTATGTAGTGCTGGAGATTCTAGGAGATTAAGATTAAGACTTCTTACCACAGGTATGGATGACTTTCAGGTACATTCTCGACTCGGGCTTACAAGGATGTCCAAACGTCTCTGGGTCTGCTCGCAAGGTACATCTGCGCTTCCCATGGCAAAGCTGCATTACAGTTTCCGTTGCATATGTCCAAAGACAAGCTAAAGACAATCATTTAGACAACTTGAGTAGAAACAGTTATTCTCAACCTAAACTCAAATTAGCCAGAGCCGCTTTCAGATTTATACGAACATGTATAATTATGTCGCAAGGATCATTGATTTAACAACGCAGTACAGTGTGAGTTCAAAAAAGTAGAAATGTGACCTGAGTTTTTTAACATAAATTTGGTAAACATTGGAGTTTGTTCAAAATGGGGAAGGATTCGGATTATGCTACTCTGTATTTGAACAAATTCAAAGCTCGTATTCCTTGAACTGTCAGCCTATGAATTGAAAGAAGGAATTGAATACTTACACTCTTCTGGTACTCCTTTAGGTTGAGGGCAGTGAACACTTTCGTATTCTGTGCGTCCGAAGTTTGCAGAGTAAATAGCCAATCTGGAACTCCGATTGCAATTCAGTTGAATAACTTCATTTTCACAGCCGATGACACTTTTAAATTCAGCTAGAGCAAAGTCCCATGAATCATACATATTACAAGTTTGTAAAATGAAGTTTGAGTACTTCAAGTACGCCTTTGGAACCCAATGTAACTATCCTGCAAAGTTTGCAACTTTTACGCTTGAGCCTTGAATAAAATTACAGGTTCACCGTCAAGAAACCTGAGGCAAAAAGAATTTCTTGACTTAATTAAATCAAGACAAAATGCTGACACTTTAGTGGTGCGCTCTTATTGTCTCCAGTCGTAACTATTCGTCAAACTACGGTCTTGAGCTCTGAAATGGAAACTTTCTCCAAACTTTTTTACTTCATATTCTATATAAAAATATTTCCCTAGAACATTGAAATGAGGAGTCGTAAATGCAAACAGATGAGATAATATTAACAATGAGGAATGAAGTTCAGTTCTTCATTTGCAAGAGTTAACGAGAACCCTGATTGTGATTCTAGGCTTGGAAGAATACAAAGAATATATTTGTACGATTGACTCACTTGGTCGGCATTTGTAGGCGACTTCCACCTTAGATAACACAATATATAATTAGACAGGCAATTGCATGTTAGATAATTATAATTAAATAATAAATTACATGTTTGGAAAATCCTGGGCACGGATCTCCACCAAAAGTTCGAGGCGAAACGTTCAAACGGCAAGAAATTTTCTTTTGACAAAGCCCGACGACCGTCTGTAACAAAGCATACTACTAAAATTTACTAAGCCGTTCACGAATAAATCAACGAGGCGTACGACATTACTTTACTATTTTCAAGTCACTCAGATATCATCAATCCCAACCTACCAAAAACTTTAAGTAGCAATGCCTAAGCTCCAGCCTACTTTCTCCGCCAAAAACAACTTTCACTCGGGACCGCGACTTTCACCCTACCTAGAGAAACTGTGCTTGCATTGCTTAGTTCTGCTGAATTTCAGAGTCAGAGACTAACTGCTGCCCAAGGTTTTGGTCAAATGCAACGAGAGTACTTCAAACTAACTAATTTATCATATAATTGAGCAGATGAGATCCCTGCTAGAATGCATGAAAGAGAAAGCAGAAATAACTGCAAAATGTTCAAGTCCATTAGTCCTTGTGAGATAAGATCGGACGACGATGGCGGACAGAGATTTCTGTTTCCAATTCACTGCACACTCGAGTCAAGTGTGATAAAATGAAGTTCATTCACTTCTCTACTTGACTCTGTGAAGAAAATTGTTGAGAAAAGAGTAGAAGGAGGACAAGACGACGAAAAAAATCAAATCTCAAACGAAAGAACGGAATGGGTCAAGGGAGAATGATTGGACCATAATATGTGGTAGGCTTCACTAAACTTTATTCATTCACGGTGGAAAGAGTTTTCGAAACTATGTGATTTGCTATTCCCTCAATTCTCTGTGTACTCTTCAAAAGTAGGTTTTTTTTCTACTTTAGCTTTCTTCATCCATAACTTTCTTTCATGTCTCCGAGTGGTCAAAAGCTCAAGGATTTTCTCTTGAAGCATCCATTCCGAATCAAATGATATGTACGTTGGAAATTACGTTCAATTTCTTTCGGACAAGATGACAGGGAAGGTGAAAGTTTTTGGCTCGAGTCTTGATGCTGTCATCTTATTTGTGCAATTTGAGTTTAAGGTCGACGGCATTTTAAAGAGTTGGGGTCTGGGTAAAGAATGAAACGAGTGACACGTGGATGAGATTTGTTCACTCGTTCCAACCCATAAGTTATTTTTAATATTGAGTTATGAGTGCCAAATTGCATCTGTCACGTTGAGAACTCCCAATCACCCGTGCAGTTCACCATTCTGCTAAAACACATGCAAAACATGCACACGCTGTAGTTGTAGCATTTCCACATCCACAATACACTAGGGTTGGGCCGGTTGTTTCCTTCACAAACCACATCAAAAGACTGTCTAGTCTTGAGCAGACAGGGAAGGAAGAACACAAAGGAGCGGAAGACATAAAAATCCTTCTTAGAACTAATTGTAAAATCGTTGTTTATGGCTAGACTTGCACCATGGAACAGGAAAGGAATCCGTTGTCTTATTGTATTTACAAGATTTGCCAGTTTTTGGGAGTTCACTTGTGTTTCGCCAGACACATTCCTTCCTGAGAGTCCTTTAATTTCCGAATGTTTTAGTCTTGAGCTATTTCCCCTCCATTCCATACATTTATTTCGCTCTGGCTTTGATATAAAATATTTTGAAACAATTTCCGTTTTAAGCATTCTAAACCATCCAAATCAGAAAAGAGTAGACGACGAATTTAGTTTATGACTGCAGCAGATGCAAGAAAAGGATGAGAGAGGAAGTAGTCAGAATGTGAGAATAAGACATTCTTATGAAAATCAAATGCACATGGATGACAGTAAAAGACGACGAGAAGGACGTCAGAAACACATATTTTTTCAGTTTAGTATTCTTTAAAATTGAAATGGGAATCCTAAAAGTCTGGCAAGGTAACGACCTTCCTCCCACCCAGAGCACTAAAATGTTTGTTTTTAGGTGTATCAAATGCACCTGGGTGGCCAAATCTTATTTAGCTGGAAATGCCAAACAGTTTTTTGCTTTCTGAAGATTTTCCACCTAAATAGGTCTGTTTGGGCCAGATTTATAACCCCAAGGCAATGCGCGGGCTAGATTTGCTATGAATTCAAAAGTTTGTCAAAATTTATACACTAACAAGATTGATTTTAATTGACAGATGGGATACCTACCTGAATTGCAGAGGGCCAAAAGCAAGTAATGTTGCGCTTATCGTCCATGAGATCTGAGTTTGAACATGGGGCTGGAGCCGGAGTCACCTTTCCGTATTGAGCCAATTGAATCGAGAGTGTGGTGGATATGGGACATCTCTGTACCATTGTATCACATCCCAATTAGAAATTAATCAATCCAAACAATCAAACACTAAATCATAGATCTTCTTACCAAACTCAAAGATTCGTCTTCACATGCTGCTTTCTGGAAAGTTTTAAGGGTCCCCGTCAACAAAGCTAAAAATAAAAAAAAAAATCATTGAATCAATAATCCTTCCTTCCTATTCAATTCATTCCAGTGCAATTTTTACTTGGGTGGTTGTAAGTAGTGAGTTGGAGTTTGAACACATGTGTGGATGTGTCTACCTAAGTACACATTCGGAAAGATCCGAAAGCCTTTCTTTACTCACTTTCACCGACTTGATCAAAAAGACTAGTGAAGAAAGTAAGAAAGTAGGAAAATATGTGTGGGGTTGTCTACAAAGTAGTCTAAAAAGTAAAGAAATCCAAGTTCCTGTCTTTCTAATCCTTTTCTCCTCTCTCTCCCCTCTGGTTACTTACTTCCTACCCATTTTACGTCCATGTCTAACTCCACTCAAGCACAGTCAGACACACATCAAAGCATTTCCCTCTCTCACTTTGCCAGTTTCTATTTAATCGACGAATAAGTCGCTCCAGGGAGATCCAAACCTATCATTTTCTATTCAAATCAAACCTTCTGGCTCACAAACCCACATCAACTCTCTCCCCACAACAGCTATATGTGCAAATTTAATCCACAAATTCTTCAAACTCATCCCTGCACGGATCAAGATCAAACATATTTTGTTAATTCAATTTCTAATTTGATGTTTATCCCAGAATTTGCGAGTTGCAGCTGATTTCTAGCTTATTTAGTCAAACATGCACACATTATCTGGATCCGAGCAAACTTTTCTGGAGAAAGTGACCCGAATTCAAAGTGTTGAAGTGTGGAGGAAGGACGAGAAGAAATGTGGCTGATCTTTAGTTCTTTAGAGAAAAACCCGGGGCTATGGGCTCGACGTCTAAACGCAATTCGTTCACGCGCTGCTCACCGAAAAGTAATTTAATTAAGAATACCCCAGTGGCACTCGCATTCAACTTTAAGGAAGGATCCGAGTGTGTGTAAAGACTCAACCTGCCATTCATTGTACAAGAATATTGCTGAAGGAATACTCGGATATACACAATTTTCCAACCCTTTGCGACCAGCTTTTCTACTATAGGGACGGCCGGGACTTAAGAAAGTAAAATTACTTGCTCTCAACTACTTTCTTTGTTCATAGCACAAAGCATCAAAGCGTTTTAAAACAAGAGACTCTCAGCAGCTCATCCAAAATACTTTCTCCGCTCGTAGTAAAAATTTAAAGGATGCGCTTTCTGACAAAATGATGAGGATTAGAAGCAATTCGTCGGACAAAAAATTTAAATTTGTAATCCAGGAAGGATCCAGGCTTTCATCGTCGTCAGTGAAAATGGCTTGAAAGTTTAAGGAAATATTCAAATTCGGGACTCTTTGAGACTTGAAACGACTCATGCGAGTTGTGCGATTTATTATATAGAAGTGACACTCAATCCAGTACTTGTCACTCGCTCTGTTTTGCATAACAACCTAGTAGTGTAGCTAGAAATTCTCTTTGACAAAGCTTGTGGATTACCTCAACATTTCAATTAAGGGAAATGGATCCAACAAACTCAAGCTTCTAACTTGTTTTGTCATTTGGGAGGAATAAGAGCAGAAAGTGATCGTGGAGCAGAGTTCTACTTCAACTTTGCTTTCCGTCAAGAGAGTGGCATTACACAGAGAAACTAGGCAATTTAGCAAAACCTGATATTACGAGTATGAAATCCTTTCAAGGGCTGAAGGGCTCAGACCAGGATTCTACAAAGTCCTTGCACGGAAAGTTAGAAAGGATGCCTTACCTTTCTTGCATCTCCGGGTTTGGATACTTCAGATTATCTCACATTTTAAAGCCTACGGCAAGCTATAACTTACAAACACATGTCTGTCTACGCACAAAATGACCTTAGGGATGGGCGACTGAAGGGTTTTTCTACGCCGTAAAGGTTTGCAGACTGGAACAGGAAGCTCATAAATAAACCTGCAGACAACGAATGATGATATTACATGTAGGACGAAACGATGAACTTTAAAAAAAAGATTTTTCGACAAAACAAGTTTTGCTCAATTTTGAGCCAATTTCATACTATTCGAACCCACTCTCGTCTCTGCAAAGATGCCATCAAAATCTCAAGACGCAGCAACGCAGAGATGGAATGGAATTAGCAGAAAGCATTGTTTTGACTGTCCATTGTGCACCAAAACTCGACTTGGAGTTGGAATCTTTACGTCTAAACTATTTTCATGAGTGACCCACTTTCCCGGGTTCATTTTTCTGCCAGCACTGACACTGAGAGAAAGTCGGAGGGCTTTCACCAAAAACGCAAAGGTAAGTCATGTAATAAGTCATGGCAAATCACTTCGGCTGACAAATTCATTTGTTTCAAGAGATTCGCGCAACGCTCATTTCATGGTTTGCCTCTCACAGACTCACTGATGAATTCTTATAATTAAAATTAATTTGAAATGAGTTTTAATTTCTAAAAGTGCAGGATGTGGGTATGTTGACACTATTATTGTGTTTTGGCAGGTTCAGCATGGATTTAAATGCACCACACTACATTTTGCTGGGGCGAACGTATTATATCTGCATGAAAGGTTTTGGTTCTTTCGAATTTTTTTTGTAGCGAAGCAAGAAATCTCTCCGTACGGGTTTAAGGGGTTATTTCAGCGTACAAACTGGAAAACCTGCCAAGAATTGCACGTCCGCCAACCTTTTTACATCTCCACAAATCCAAGCGTCTCCAGTTGAACGGAACTAAAGAAAGCCGTAAACGAAGCCACCAGCAGGAAAAATAGAGCATTGTATTCATCAAGCTGACTGAGGAGGATGGCAAAAAATGAGATAAAACTTCATGTCATAAATCTTGTCCATTTTTGTCATCACTTGAAAATCTTTATGGACCAGAAAATGGATCCCTCGTACTCAATCTCTCTGCTCAGCTCAACACATTTCGCCATTTTCTTTTTCTTTGTTTAAAACATAGGTCAGGTCAAGGAATAATTTTACCAGTAGTTCACTCAATCCAGATGTGGAATTTGCTCCAAAATCTTTAATGCAGTGAATTGGTTTGAGATGAAAAATGATCACAGTTTTTTATAACAAAGTGGGGGGAATAATTTTGAAGTATTCCTCTTGGGAAAATTTCTGGCGTAATTAAAATAAGAAAAATTAATCAATCATTTACATTTGGTCGAGTTTCCAGCCCCAATTCACTTGTCAGAAGTCGAGCCAAGAGTTGAAGAAAATACTAAAGAGCCGAACCAATTTAGTCTTTAAGAATAGAGTTGGAGTGAGGCTAAAAGGAAAGGAGCAAGAGAAAGGTTCTGTATTGACGTGTCCAGGATTTATCGCTACAGTAGTTTTATAAGTAATACGACCTAAAATGAAATGGAGTAAAATTCGAGGTGCTCGTCCAAATGGTCCCACTCACCAGCTCAACTCCTAAAAACTCGGAGATTCGAATCTCATCGAATAAAATCAAATTACACTAACTGCCCGCTTTCTCCACTTAATTTTCTATCCGCCTGGACTTTCCTTCACTTAACTTGGCTATCGGGTCTGGGCATCTGGGAGTGGAAATAAATCTATTCATCTGCATTAAGAGCAAGGGCTGCCACTTGTACAAAATTAAGTCATGGTTCCTTTCCATTTGAGTAATTCTAACAAACTGATTCAAATTTATGGTGTCCAGTAAGAAGCTCAATTGAATTATCCAAACCTTGGTTTGAGATTGTTTGCAACCAAGTTTTCATGCACCCTTGAAACTTGATCCTAACCCAAGCTCTACATTTCGTGACCTTTGCCATGAGACGAACGTGTATAAGTAAAAATTTCTATTTTTGGAAGGACAAATTTTCTCACGTGGGTGCAATGAGTAAATGCACAAGAGATGAAAACGGCTTCGATGTATGATTTGTGAACCTTGACGTTGAGGTCGTTCTGGAGTAGCAAAGTCTGAGGGAACTTAATGTGGCTTCATGCTGGCGAAACAAGAATAGAGAAGGAAGATAGTGGTGTGAACGCCAAGAACGCCGCGTTTCCTCCTTCTCTCCAAACACCCGGTTTACCACCATTGAGTTTCACTCGACTCCACCAACCTTTAGATTAAACCCACGACTCCGAACAATGATTCATCATTTCCGAAGACTAGAAACTGAGGCAAAGATATTTCTAGATCGGGCCAAGCAGAGTCGAGCAAGTATAAAACTCAAAACCGCTACCGCAATGCCTCTTTAGGAACGGAAGGAGAAAGTTTCCCAGTTGGGAGAAAGTTGCTTCAATGCATTGAGAGCTGAGGCTAGGATTCGTGAAATATGTATGCTAGGTTATTTGCATTTATTATTTCCTCAAATCAGTATGCCTTCACACGTTGTGTTTTCATCATAGAACCAAAATACATGCGACCAGCCAACCCGTAGTTGAGCTATATTCACGTGCAAGGTCCTCAGAAGACTGAGAATAATGTCTCAAGCTCTATAAAGACATTTCAAAACTCGGTCCGTTGATCTTCACAAATCTACTACAACTCTTATGTATTGAATGCTCCACATTATGCCCGTCACTATTCTTGAGGGAATTTCTTCCAAAAAGTGCTCAAGGACTTTACGGAAACTCTTTTCTACTAGTTCTCATCGGAACCATAAAGTAGATTGATATATTACACACTCAATCCGTCCCGAGCGTGTTTCTCGGTTTATCCTATGTCCTCCTGGCTCCGCACCACAACAAAACTTTCTCCACAAAACTAGGAAAAGAATGCTTCCAGCTTTGACATCGAGCTACAGATCTTGTGCACTGTGGCATTCGGCTTTGACAACTTTTCACAATCCAGACATTATCTGTCAAGAAATCCTTCACATCAAATACAAATGTGCCCTTCTCTATCATCGGAGAAATGCTTGGGCCAATTCTAAACACAGAAAATAGGACATTTCTAGCAGTAAAATTTCAGAACATTACTTTCTTATAACGGCCTCCTGTGCAAGGTGAAGTTTATAATTATCGATCATGACTCCTTTGCTTGCAGCACGTCAGAATTTATTGTATTAGCCCAGGCTATTATTACAACTGAAACTAAAAAATTTTGGAATTGCAAAAATTTCTGAATTAGTTGGTACGGCTTGAGGAGATTTG
Source organism: Hymenaphorura dentifera (assembly GCA_034699705.1). Classification (NCBI taxonomy): domain Eukaryota; kingdom Metazoa; phylum Arthropoda; class Collembola; order Poduromorpha; family Onychiuridae; genus Hymenaphorura; species Hymenaphorura dentifera. Next base: position 10,925 of record JAQGCM010001130.1, read on the forward strand.
TTCGTGTCAAACGCCAAACTCATGTATCTGAAAGTTGTAAGTCGTCATTGATGTTGCCATACTGAATGAATTCAGTGTACAAAATTTGACTTCCGCTAACTCCTTCCGATGCGATGTTCAAAACTCTGTAAGTGCATTTCATTTCCTACCCTACAAGAAGCGCCCGACTGCATTGAGGATTGTCTAGTAAGAAACAAAGGAAGTGAACTGCTCGCATAAGCAAATACGATTCACGATTCTGTCATAGTCAGAGACTTACTCATCAAAATTTTAAGCCCGGATGACAAGCGCTAAACCTTCGCAAATTCCAACCTTTCAACCTCCATCATCATCGTTCATGATACGCAGAAGGCAAAGGAGTTGGATTAAACCAAATTAACGCGAGAGCATAAATACAAAAATGAGTCAAACGAATCTCAAGTTGAGTTCAAAAGCTAAGCTTCAGGTGGGTGCAAGTCCGTGAAAAATTAGTGCAGTCAAATTGCACTGCGCAATAAATTAACTACGAGACCCGAAAAACATCGATTTCACGATATTCTTCTTTGAATTTGAATGAGAAGAAGGAGGAGGAACACAAGTTTGGGAAAGGGCAGTTTAAAGTTATGTAGCCATTTGCATTCTCTTGGATGGTGAACGGGATAATTTAGCAGCTCTCTTTGAGTCCTTTCCACATTTCAAGTCTTTCCATTTCTCCTTTAATGTCCTAAAGGAAAAGGCACAATCCGACGATTTTATTTTTTTGTGCTACATTTAGCTCTCTACGTCCAATTTTATGCATTCATTCTCCTTCCTTGGAATTAGGTCCGTAGCCCACACTCAAAAACTTGGGTCAAAGTCGTTTTCCACAACGCAACGCAAGCTGGCTTTTACTTACAACCCTTTGAGTTGTAGCAGGGAACCGAATTGAAGCTAATGTGAAATTCAATGCGCAAAATTCGCTTAGATTTCCATTCACATTCATAAAAAGACGCAGATACACTTGAGGAGAATACATAAGCAATTTTATTAGAGCTACGCAAGGATAATCTATAACATTTCGCATTGGGGGTGGTGGGCCAAAGGAATCTAGTAGTTTTAAAAAATACATTTCGATTTCTTGTCGTTACTATACTTTATACAGCAAAACCGTAAGCTTTGTCGCCGACGACGTTAAACGCCAGTTTCATGTAATGACCAACTCAACTTTTGTTCTGCTCAACAAATTTAATTTGCTTTTTCTCTTCCTCTCGTTCCCTCTTGTAAAGAATTCAAAAGTTAATCAGAGGCTAGATTACTCAGCTTCAACTCCAGTTTCAATTAGCATTTAAAGAATAAAAGAATTGTGAGAGGCAGTGCCAAAAAACGGATGGTATGGGGATGTGCACAAATCTAAATTTTTTGCTCGCAAAATTCTCTCTCCAGACGTCTGCCAGACAGCAATGCTCTTGTATTTATTCGTAGGAGTGGAATGAAAGCACTGGAATTGGGCAGGATTAGATGGTGAAGAGTTTGGCAAAAAGGGGAAAAAGCGAGAATGTGAGAACTTTCACAACCGTACAAAGTCAGTGAAAGCTGCCTACTGTTGGTTAGAAGAATTGATGCGGCGGATGCTGAGCTACAATATTGTTATAGTAGAATAGTGCAGAGTGGAGAAAGAAGGGAAGAGGAGGCTTTGGCATTCTGATACCAAAGAATACAAGAGCTAATTTATTGGTTGATACACATTTTACCTCCTTCTCTAGTCTCTTCATTTCCTTTCATCTTTTCATCGAAATTCCATTTCTCCAGTCGGAACTCTGCCGCAAAACAGTCAGCAGTAGTTTGGGTCAGGTTTTCCATCATACCAGCAACACACTTGATCCTTACATACTTAAGTATGTAAGTATTGTATGTCCCTGGACACTATGCATACACGCTGGCAATTTTAGGATGGTTTCAGGATTGACTTGATTTAGCTTTGCTCCAGGTTCACCATAAGCCCATTAAGTCCATGTATGCATTTCTTTATCAAATGTTATAACTTATACATGCAATAATACACGGATGTATTTAGTAAGCCCCTCGCATTCAAGTCCCTTGGGGAAAGTGAAGCACCAACGCAAACTAGGCATTGAATAGCACGGACGAAGTCAGTCACTTAACATGAAGGAAACCCCTTTGGCCATTTTGAGTCGAGCGAAGAGCTAAAGAATGTTGGTGAAGTCTTGGCAATGGGACTCTTTGTGTCTGACAGATCAGCCGCTCCTCAACAACTTCAAAAACGGCAAGGAAGTGAGGCCCAAAGCGATCTTATGCATTATTTACATTCCAGTTGAAAAGGTGAAAGTTGCCCCCAAGAGCTTTCTACATTACCAGCACAAACCGACCGAACCGGGAGACCGAAATGACAAAATACAAAATATCTTTCATAAGGCTAGTTTCACGAATCCAAAATCGGAGTCGGAAAAGTCATTTTGTACGTTTTCTGAACTGTTCAAGCTTCCGGTAATTAAAAACCAAATGATTAATTCTGGAAAATTCGAAATTTCAGATTCGTACAAAACAAATGTTTTTGGATGCTGCAGTTCAATTAAGACCAGTCACTGAAAGTTACCCTACCGATGCTGGGAATCAATAGAACAGCAAATTGATAAATTCTGTAATGAGCTGTGCGATGAAAAATGAAGAAAGACGGGACAAAATTGTGGTAGCTCTGTGGTTGATTGGATGCTTTTATTTTAGCTTTCTCTGAGTGAGAACTATGGCAGAGCACATTTCCTTCTGGGCGAAATAATGTTGAATAATCTATTGCCTAACCAAGCAGTCAGTCACAACCAACTTATTAATTTCCAGACACTTGCATCATGTAATACCAGCTAGGCCAACCATTCTGATATTGCTCTGCTGGAGTACAGTGCGTTCTGCGGTCTTAATTAGTTTTAATTCAGCCAGCTGCCTACAAGCCGCCTACCTACACAGAAACTAGACAAGTAATCACTTAGAACATAACTGGCGCTGTTTAGAAATTGCTATCGTAGGGATGGACGCATATCTTCGATTTCATTCCACACTCATAATAGCTCTCTTGTGAAAGCTTTCTCTGACGAATTAATTACACATCACTCCACTGAACTCAGAGCGATCCTTTCTCGACTCTCATGCCAGGCCGCCCTTTCATTTCTAAACAACTCAGAGTACTTTCCCTCGATTCAGCAGTTCCGTCCTCCAATCCACATTCCGTTAGGTTCACCAGGCAAAGGCAAAGGCCAGCATCACTAACTAGCTCGTGTTCAAATATCCCTTAATGAGGAATAAGTTGATCGATTGAAATGTTAGGCTACAGAACAGCTTGTTTTCACCCTTCTGGTTTTGGCAAAGCATCGTTTAATTCACACTATTATAAATTGTCGGCATTAGTTCCAATAATAATATTGTTTGAGGCTAAGGGAGCTTTATTCCTGGATATTTTAATTACAATAATTTTAATGAAACAAAGTGATCCTTCATAATTTGTTAACAGCAAGCATTAATGAGATTAAAGAAACCTGCGCAGCATCTGTGAACCGCTGTAGGATGTTGGAGAAAAGTTTTATGGAGTATACGGCACGAATATTCAGGCAAAGTTCCAATACTAATATGAGCTTTGGTGCTTAGTTGCAAATCTAGGCTACGCTTGGAAAAGAGAAAATATGAAGAATTGGAATAATCCTACAAACTACCAAAACCCTTACAATCCAAATAATTGGAGAAACGATACATTACAAAACTTTGGGATATTTTATGTCGAGAACTTGGATCCGTAGACCGTCATAAAGCACCAAGTTTCTTAGCTTTGGAATTGGATAAGAATTTCTAAGGAATCATTCGAAACACACGCAAGATGTGGTATCCAAACCCGAACTACTTTTCAAAGTTGAAAACTCTAACAATTAACTGGTAAAACAGTATTGCAGCATTGACCAGAGACGATTTGCCAACTCCAAATATTATGTTCTTCCGATTCTCTTCCTTAGAATTAGAAATTCTCTCATTTTCTTGTCCGGGCGTTCACATACTAGCTGTGAGATGCTATTGATATAAGTCTTGAAATGGGTATTGACGACAAAAAGTGATGTTGTATCCTTAAAAATATGGGATATACAATCAACACGGAGTACAAGCTCAAAACAAAATTTCCTTGACTTAGAAATACACACTTTGAGGCGTGTCAGCGTTCAGAATCAGAGAAAAAAGCAAAATGCTTGCAGAACTGACAGAGTAAGCTTAGATTCGGTATTAAGAAATAACTTTGACGAAAAAATGTAGACATGGGACTTGTCTGTCTCTTGGGAAAGGGAGTTACAGGAGAGTAAAAGCTAAGCTTTCCATGTCAGTTCATTTCACTTTAACCTCTACATTCCGCCTCACGATCCCCCTGCTAACATCTTACAACACTGAAAGCTTCTCTTTTGTGCGAGGGGTCAGGCAGGAAAAACGAATGGACGGGTCGTGTACTTTCCCAATATCCGGTTTTGGTCAAAAACCTAATGTTTCCTACTCAAAGGAAACAAACCTTTCACTCTCAAAGAATCTGAAAGGGTTTCAAACACGTGTGCACCGATTACTCCTTAGCAGCCCCTGTTGTAAACTTGACCGTAAAACATCAACGACTGTAAGTGAAAATGGGAGTTAGGTAGTACAGCCGTCGACTCAACTCTATCATCCATTAGAGAATGTCACTTGACCAAATTGAATAGAAACTATCAACTTTGAAATTTCATGGTTCACTGCTTTAGTCCTGGGACCCCATCCAAAATTTGAGTCAAACTAATTCTATAAATTGTGCGCGAGTGGGGATTGTTAAGCATATAGTTATGCTCAAGACTTTCTGCTGGGCTTCGTACCAAAATCAACATAGTATTTCATTTGCATCTAGCATGAAAAGGCACAAGTTTAGTCCAGTGTAAACTGTGGACACTATGGAGCAGGTTATTCCTCTGGTCAAACGTCGATGGATTTTCCCTAACCTGAATTACATCGGATATGCCTTGAAACAAAAATATGGCAATGCTTCCAAAGTATAAATTTTATGTGCGAGAGTACATTTGACAATTCATGTCACTCAGGAATTCCACATTGGATGAAGTTTAGACATTTCTCTTTCCTCAGAATTCTAAATAAAAGGAAAAATGGAAAACAAAGTTTCGCAGCTACTTGCTCACACTTATGGAAATGGATACTTGTGAAATGAAGACAACTGAACTGGGAAAATGCTAGGAACCTTGTGTACATAGAGAGAATATAAACTCCCTTTCTCTCTGCTCTTGAGGAAGTGACTTCGATTTCAGTTCAGTCTTGGTGAAGTCGCACTATTACATAGTGACTTGTGTTTTTCATATGGAAAGGTATTTGTACATATGTTGGACCGCCTCCAGATCTTCCGCTACTCTCATGTGAGAGAATTGGATTTTTTAGTATATCTATCTCGATCTGTCTTTAGGTAAAATCCTTGAAAAAAAGTAGAAGAGAAAGTGGAGGAGGGGAAAAGTTTGAGAGAAAGTGGAAACAACAAGTCACAACTCAACGTGATGATGATCATCCGTTTATGTCTCTTTCTTCCAGTTTCTTCTCATTCCCCGGACTGCTCTCCTCCACTCTCTCTCCTATTTGCACGGACCCTTGAGACTCGGAAATAAAATTTGTATTCCAAGTACCTGAGTAAAGATACTTCCTCTTTAAAATGTTGTTACAAAATGCAAACTTTGTTTCAAGAAGATTTCTCTCTCAAAAACTCAACGTTTGTTTTATTTCCCTACTAAACAAGCTCTCCTGCAAAGTATTTAAATGTGAAGATCCAGATTAAGAAAAACTTGGAAGACTACATTCCTGGCTCGGGGCGATGTAAGTCTGGGCCAAAAGTTAAGGCTATAACTTTATTTGACAACGTTAAATGGGATAAAATAAGCCTGATAACATTTTTATCATTAACTATACTACCTACTGTTTGTCATGAGAGCATTGCGTGACTTGTCCAGAAATGCGATATGTCATCCAATTTCGCATCACGGCAATGCGCAAACCTATTCTGCTCAGAAAGTAATAACTTATTAGTGCATGAATACGAATCCAATTAGCAAATGTAAAAAATGCGAAGCTGTGCGGTAGGTGGCTAGAAGATACAATTTTACCAGAACCACAATTAGAACTGCATCAACGGATCCAGGATAATTGAGTCGTTGCATGGAAGAACGGGCTATCTGCATTTTTTGTTATTTTCAAATGTGAACAATGTTTCCGCTCATTTAATCGAAATTTTTGAAACATCGAGGGCACTGTGTTAAATTGCCATTAAGCAAAACGG
>JAQGCM010001131.1:0-17222 GCA_034699705.1 Hymenaphorura dentifera
CCATGCATATATGTATTACTCAGGAATATCCTTTTTATTCAGATTATCAAATGTCATTTCGACGAAGAGAGATGGTTGAAGGAGTGCCCTCATTTTCAATCCATAAATTGAATAAATTATTTTCTCCGGAAGAAGCGAAAGTAGCAAATGATGTGCTTTTGAAATGCAGAGAAAGGAAAGATTTGTATAAGGCTTCTCCATTAGAGAATTCCGAAAAAAGGAATCGGGTTCTGATGGCTGTGATGATAGAGGTGAGACGAAGAGGAAAATATACTCATTCAGTAGTTATTAGTAAATGCCAGAAGGATTCGGATTTTTTTGTGGATAAGCTGCCTAGCTACCGAAAGACGATTTTAGACAACAGGTTAGTTCGAAATCGAATCTTGGAATCGCACAGAAATAAAAATGGGACTAACGGCACAGCTCAGAGGAAAGAGAAAGTTGAGTCAGTCTCAGAACCACGTATACATAGGTGAGGAGCGCAGCAAAGCATCATTTCATTTTGACAAAATAAAAATGAGATGTCACGAAAAAAGAGTACACGTTTTCGTTTTGATATAAAGATTTTACCTCCATTTTCTCGAGGCTTCCTTATTTTTCACCAATGTCAAATCGAATGTGGAGGAGCAGGAAGTACGGTGGCTACAAAAGTTCAATTCCACTGCCATCCTTTATTTCGGTCTGCGGGTGCCTATGTTTACTTTTGGCAAGTTAATATTACAATATCACGTAGTATTCACAGTTCAGCCACACACAAAATCCATTAAAATTTCAAATGGCGAACTCGAAAAATTGTGATTACTATTGTTGATTGTCGGCCTAAACTAAGCTCAAACATACACTAGATTTAGTTGATGTTGATAGTCAGACAGTTTGCTTTTTTAGCCGAAAATGCAGTCAGGCCGAAGGAAAGCAAAGTAAAGAAACCGAGATACGTTCTGGTCAAGCACTCGAGAGTCACTTTCGCTCTGAGAAGAGTTTGATAAGTTTTGAGAGAAAGTTTTCCTAAAACCGAGTGCTTGAGCAATTCCCGTGGTCTGCCAACAACGTTTCATCACATAGCCGTACAGAGCCCGAACCGGGACTTTCCTTCTCTCCTGACAAATATAGATAATCCGTGGAATCGTTGAAAAGTCGGGGAGCTCTCAACCATAATTGGTAGAAATGAGAGTCCACGACACGCCTTCACCCTCTGTCTCATCTTTAAACATCAACATCAACAAAAGCCTCTAAATTTGTTTGTTTTCATCCGATTACTCATTATCAAAATTTTCTCATCCCTGGTTATAAAGTACGGGGAATGGAAGGTTTTGGATTACTTTGGCGTAGCCAAATTATACTTGCAAAATTTTGAAACTGGTGTAAATAAACTGACTCGATTCTCCTAGACTTGCTATTTTCTGCTGTTGCACGTGCTGGCTGGGTAGTAAATAATATCGCGTCTAGAAGTTTTAATTAACTCAAAATGAAACTCTTGAAATATTCTCGTTAAAGGCTTATGTATAAATCACTGACCTCCCTTGCTTTCGGAGAAAGCGTAGGTGTTATTCAGGAAGATTTAATTACGCTAGAAAAGTCGGCCGTCAATCAACGTGAGGGAAATTCCAGCCAGCGTTTCGCGATGACATGGATCTTTATCATTCCATCTCTTAAGAGAAAATGAGATTGCCTGATTGTCGGAAGACTTTTGATCTTTCACCCGTTTTTTTTGGGCCTTTGTCTTTTTACACGTCTATTCTTCTAAACGCATTGTTTGTGTGTTGCGGTACGTGGCGGATCAAAGCTAGATATAAATGAAATACTAATTTAATTACGTCACGGTTAGTTCAAAAATAAACTATGAAATTCGCTTCGGATGTCTGGCATACTTGTCCAAGTGTTAGTAAAGTGAATAAACAGATCTGACTGATTTTGAGCATTTCTGTCTTACAGTAGCACTTTTCAGTTCTAACTCGAACTAACTTTAAAGAATTAGTATTGATCTTCATTGATCCTCATATCAGGGAAGACCTTCAGCAGGACTGCAAATGCCAGTCTTGCAATATTAGGATAAATTCGTTCAACTTTCTTTGGTTGTTGGCAATGGACGTCAATTCGCTGCAACCGCTTTTGTGCATAAACTTTCAAAAACCTTGCAATGCCCTTGCGAAAAAATATTAGACATATGCCCCGAAAAATCTTGATGGTCCAAGTTGTTTATATTGTTACACCCACGGCCACTGAAAATAATGTTCGAGGAAGGTCGGATTTACGACAAGAGTGTCAAAATAATAATGTAAAAGTAAAGGTTTCAATCGATTTCATATTTTCCTGTTGCTTTATAGGATGTTCAGAGTCCCCAGTCCCTATATGTAGTTGGACGAATTGTACATTTTCCACTCGAATGAGTTCAATCTCTGGAAATAGTGGGAAAACGAACTAGTGGAGATACTGGAGAGTACAAAGTACAGTGCTGTGAACGGCACAAGCTTTCTCCGGCTTTCTCCAACTTGTTGCGTCTATTCTACACATACAATTTAAGCCTAGAAAACCTCATTCGGTCGCAGCAGAGCTCTTTGATGAAGGCTTCGTCAAAATCCTTCTAACTCAACTCGACACTAAACTTATGGGGTCCACAGAAAAAAACTCTCTTTGAACATGAAATTTGAGACGATTCGGATGACAAATTCATTCCCACAATAATCATTTTCTTTTCTTTTTTAGCCTTGAAACCACTAGCCTCGCAAAACCAATGGTTTTGTTAGTTAATCTTGGATATTTGTGCTACATTCGATAATACTATCCATGAAAAACTTGGTTTCAGGAAGCGGAAATCAAAAAAATAGAGCATGGCCATGAGAATTAGTCGCAATCTCAACTGTGGGCGATTTGGCAAAATTCATGTAATATTTGTGCCGTCCCCAAGGAAAGCCTTTAACTCGAGGCTCGACACATATGGGTATTTTCAAAAGTTTTTGTGTATTGCATGGTCATGATTTCAAGAAATGAACACAGCAATTTACTTTCCTCTGGGCCATTTACTCATTCATGAGATATTCAAAAGCTAAAAATGATAAAGCTGTGCACTTAAATGAAGGTCTACTCGAAATCTGGCCTTTCGTATTTACGAATTAGGCTAAATGAATTGGTTCAGATTTTGTTGTTGGCATTTTAAAGATAAATTGTTTGAAACGCTCACCGGAATCTGGAGAATCTATTTAGAAGTAGACTGGCTCGGCTAATGTATGCCATTTCCGTTCGACAATATTCTAGTCGAGGAGAAATGCTGTGCTGGGAGTCTGGAAATGGATTCAACGTTATAAGTAATGTATGGGAAGGTTGCTTTAAAAACTCAACATTTCACTCTCATTTTTGCTCTTCCGGAAGTAGCCTTGAAACATATGCGTATTTGCACATTTTTGAATCATTTATAGAGGTTCTCTTCCACCTCTGTAAATACATTTCTGCCTTTACCAACATCCACGTTAATTTTCCAAGCTAAAATGGTTTCTGCACCTGACCGATTTTATAGTACGATGAGAATGAATGTCTTGGAAAAGTTCCACACGATGTTAATATTGAATTTTGTTCGTACACCAAAAGACCCAGATTTACTAGGAAATAGTTGGACATTGAAATCCCTATTGATTAAACTTAACTTTATACAAAAGGAGTTTGTCGAAATGGTGAGAGCTAGCTGGCCTGACAGAGTTGAGTTCTTAAAGAATTTTGGAATTTGTGGTTGAGGAGGCTGCTGGACGAAAGGAAATCAAGACGAAGAGAAAAGGACGAAGAGCAGAAGATGAGGAAGAGATTAGGGAAGATTGAACGTGAGTAAATCTTTTCACTGGTTGACGAAAGAATCAGTTCTACTTCTAGGCTTTCCCTTTGCTTTCACTCTCCGATTCTCTCCTTCAATTTCAATACCCATTTCCATACCTCCTAAATTCAACTTACACAACCCACCGCACCGCAACCAACCTTCAGCCCCAGCTCTTTAGTGTAGAAAAGAAAAAGGGATTATGGTTTCACCTTTTCAACACATTCGGAGGCAAAGAAGAGATAGAATCAAGCTCGACGGTTACAAATTCTCTATCCAAATCTCCATCCAGTTTCCGTCTTACTCGGTTAAATTCAAATTATAAATTTACTTTCCCTTTGGGATCATCTAAAAAAAATTAAGACGCTCGTGCTCTTCTGCTAACAAGCCTAGTTGGTTTTAAATCCTTCCATCGGAGTCTTTTACATAGGCTATTTGTAGGGGCTATCTCTTCCATCCCTTGTTTTCTATCTGCTCTGACGGTAGTTGTTGAAATTTAATTAAATTAGATTAATTACAAAATATATCATGAGAGCCGAGAGTGCAAAAGTAGACATTTGAATCGCCATGAAAGAGCAGACACTCCGAGGAGGGAGACAATTAGACCGTTATTACTCAGAAAGCATTTTATTTTACGGTACACCAAGTCAAGGTTAGGAATGGGAAGCACGATTGGCTCTTATTGATTACTCCTCACCAGAAACCGGACGCTGCAAATTCGTTTACTTGGAATATCCTGCTCACCATATATTTTTTAAGAGGACGAGGCGTCCGAAACTCAATCTAAAAATTCACAGGAAAATGAGCTGCGGAAAAACTTGGTCTGTGGACCAATTCATGGTCAGATCGATTTTTAACCAACAAACGGAACTGCAATAACATCTAATCAAGCAACCACGATTAATTTATTACCCCAAATTCAAATGTACGTGTAAAATAAATCAAACAAATAATGTGCATCAATGTGAATATTCTATAAATTTGCATACGAATGTAAATTTTACTAAAACTAGGGCATGCAAATAAAGTAAAGAAGTTTGCTTGCTTTTGCTCGACAATCAATAATTGCCCACAAGAGAAGAAACCACTTTCCTTCCGCTTGGTTTAGTCCATCTCTCATAACTTACCGGAAATGAAAATGGTCATAAGTAAATACCCTCAAGGCTTAATATGAAATTCAAATTTACAAAACGTACTTAATTGAAAGAAAAAATGCAAAAACATGTGCGGAGAAAACTTAAGTACAAAATGGAAAATCTGAACAGGTCTCTGGAACTGGTACGTAATACTAATCCACAAATCTAGTAGTCGTGGACTGATATGAACCACTCTGTCTCCTACTCTTCAACCTCAACACGGCACGGTGGAGCCCAGACCAGAGAGGGTGTCAAGTTAATCAATTATTGTTTAAATCATTGTCCTGACGAGACAAAGCCTACTAAGCCTTGTAAGTAATCGAAATACAAAGGGGAACAGCTCGAGGAGAACCAGAGTGTTCAAGAATTACGACGTTTTATGTATTTAAGCACAAACAAGAAGAACGAGATAGGCTTTCACTCTCCTGACAAAATAGGAGTGAAATCAATGGTGGTTCCCATAATGTTTTGCCTTGTATCTTTCACCATCACACGAACAATGGAAGTAAAAAATGATGCATGCTTGGGAACTTCGGAATACCGCTCGTACTGATCAAGACTGTCCAAAATTTTAAGTGTCAAGCTGTCATAGTTGTGGCGGACGACTTCAATAATCTAGTCAGGACAGAATCAGACATTAGGTTTTAAAAGTGTGCTTTTTGTCTTTGAATTTTACTCCAATCATTGGATAATGTGAATTGAAATTATCACCAACCTGTTCCTCAGTTGGAGTACTAATATTTTGGGTAGACAAATATTCATCAATCTTTGGTGTAAAGTGTGTCAGAATTCCTCTGATATTTGCCAACGAGTACGAAAGTTTTGCTGCACTACTCTGATGATCTCCATTGCACGAAGCGTACCGTGCAGCTTCATAAAAGTGAATTTGGTCAATTAATATTGAATTAACATTGTGAAATTAAATTAACGCATTACTTAATGACCAGAGGTTGTCGAATGTTGGCTGCCAACGAATGATTTCGTAGTAAAGCTCATCGTAAGCAGCCGGTGTGACAAGAAATGTATCCCCGAAGGTCACGAAAAGATTCACCATGTTCACTATTTGCAAAGCCATGGCAAATATGTCGAACTTTTTAAGAAATGAAACTTCATTAGCGCAGAGAAACTTTAGCACGGTAAAGTATGCGGTCCAGAGCTGACGCCAGTCAAATGTGATTCTAGTCCTTGATTTCTTTTGAAAGCAAAGAAGGCGATGAATAATCCCTGCAATTACCATATGTTACGTAATCTTTTACGATATAATACAACATCCATACACAAACTTTGCTTTTATTCTTCAACAATTTCTTACCAATAGATTGAAAATAAATCTCATGTGGCAATCTCTTAGTCAAATGTGTCATCAGGAATTCGACCATTAGATCTAAGGAGTTACAAATATTTAAAGCCACTGAATCAATCGAAGGACAAAGAAACTTTACGTTGTTTATGAACTTCAGCTTACCAATAAGAGAGCTCACTAGTGGCGAAGGGGGTGCCAAGTCGGGCGAGATTTTGCGGTGACGCATTGGGACGCGATGAAGTTGAACCTAAAGAACAAGATCTTAGACTTGACCAAAAGTAGTCAAATATTTTTGATGAGCAACAGGATAATTTTACCCTGAAGACTAAATGCGGATCACTCATCAAAGCATTTGCATATTGGTCTTCGGAGATACATGTTAGAATGATGAAACAAAGTTTGACCAGATTGGAGCTTGACTCGGATTTGATATCTTGCATCACTAATGAACTAAATTTTGCATACAAACAACAAATTTTTGAGTCAGTCAATGTATTAGAGGAAGTGAAGCACCTCTTGTCACTAACCAATATTCTATGAATGTCACGAGTAAGTTGGAAGGAGGGAGTTGCAGTGCAGAAGTCACGTTTTGCGATAACGAATTGGATGGGCTAATATCGGTCTTGGTATTAGCGAGAGTAGTCATAAAATTCCTGTTTAGATGAATTGCTTCATAGAAGCCAACTAAGAGTCCAACTTTGGTACCACTGTAAATCAAAACATGGGTCAATGTACCAATGCTTCATCAACACAAGTCAATAACGTCTGATCCAGATTCTCCAAATTAAAGGCTTACCATAAGCTCTCATTCTTGCCATTCTCGTCAGCAGCAAATATGTTTCCGATTGATCCCACCATTGACGTAAAGGAATGTAACCATCCGCTTGAATTTTCCAGGGTCGGATTGTGTTGAATGCAAAATTCTGACAGACCGGCTGTAATTGCCTGGCCAAATAAAATTATTCCTTTGCATTATGTTGCACTTCCTTTGAAAGTGTTTTCACTTACTAATTGTACAATTTTGTTGCAGATTGGCAGTACTTTCTAGACAGCAATTTTATGAATTTATCAAAACATGGCTCTCACCTGACTGTAACCATTTAAGGTTAAGTGGTCATCAGCCAAGGAAAGTCTTACAGCACAAGCGTTGGGCCGATCCTTTTCGAAATTAACCAAGAGCCCCAACATTATGATGCAATTGTAGCCAAACTCCAACCGAGTTTCAGTTTGACTTAGCAGCCAAAATATGCTTTCCAAAAAAGTACTGCTGGTCACAATGTACTCAATTAAGCGATTCTTGGATACAATCTCGGTTGAAGTGACTATCATTAGCAGAGCATGGAAGATCGCGTGCTTCACACATTTCGGATATTCGCCTGCATCAGGGAACCCAAATGAATAAATCAATGTTTTAAATTATTACTAAAAAGATTAATTTAGCAAAGAGACAGGCTTCTTTCGCTTACCGGTGAGAATTGCTGATGAATGGGTTAATAGGTTGTTGATAACCTTTTCTGCATTCTCAAATCCCATCAAAGCATCCAAGAGATCGTATCCGAACTCTGCCTTTATTAATTTCACAACCCCGTCCACCAGGCCAGTCATTGTCTAAGGTAGATAAATATTTGTGTCATGAACCTAATTTGGAAATTGCATTTCAAAATTTAGTATCTGGCATTGGCATTACCTGAACCGAGTTGCATATTTTAATGTGATGTGAATTGGAATTAGTCTCTCCCAAAACATTAACACAGTGACAGAACAAGGAGCGAATGAACGGTTTCAGATAAGGTAACTGATCACCGCGCAACTTGCTCAATTCAGTCTCCAAATAATTTGTCTTTGGTTTCAACAGAAAGAACTCATCCCAAAAATTCGAATTTGTCAGTGACGGATCTTCACCCTGTGGATAGATAAAATTAAATCAGAATTTATCAGCGGGTCCACGTTGCGAAAAGATAGCGGATTGTGGAGAATTTCAGAATTGTTTTCACAAACCGTAAATTGATTGAGAATCAATATGCAGAAGTTACAAAGACCGACGACTTACCTGGAAGAACTGCTCGTAGATTTGGACAATTTTTTCCTTCAGTTGTTTCTTACCCAGAGTGTGACCGGACGATTTTCTCAAAGACATCTCTTATTGTTCGTTCGTACAGGCTTGCTGACACTATTCATTCGGTTCTAACAACGTCCGCTTACATGCACCATTATTAAATGAAGCGCCCTGAAATTTCATACAATAATCAAGAACTGAAAAATCCGTAAAATTAAAATAAAGCACTGAAAATTTGAAAGCAAATTGACTCACCTTACCTTATTTTTTTGACGGACGAAGACAGATGAGAAATGTTTGAAAGCAAAACTGAGCCCGCCGTTCGCCACACACGCAACTTACGTTGTGGGCTGTGGGAACTAAAATTAGGAACAAAATTAGAATTCAAGTACTTCGTTTCAGTACATCGTTTGTTCTAAAAGTTTCAACTTTTTCTTGAAAGTTTTGAATTTGAAGAAACTGTTGACTTTGATCAGTGCTGATTGTTGCAAAAATCTGGGAGGAAATAAAGAAAGAAAGGAGAGCCCAAAATAAATATATTCGTTTTTGGCGTGCGCGTGAGCGACAGGTAAAAAGAGAACACGAATTCCGTTTTTAAATGTTTTTAATTCTTTTATGAAAAAATAATTTACCAATTTATGGGAGATACAAGCAAGTACTCCCGGAAATGTTATACTTTGTTGTTAATTTGCTCTGACTTGTTTTTGTCTAGATTGACGAGATTTCAAAATGAATCTGAACCTTGTCAATGTGAATGCCAGTGTGGGAGAGCAAGAACCCCCCAAGAAGAAAAAGAAACCTGATTTGCCCATTGTTCAAATTAAAAATGCTGCCGACTACCAAAGAATGAAACTGGAGCGATTGATGGCCAACCCTGACAAACCTATTATAATTCCTGGCCCTGGTAGAAATAAAAATCCAGCCCCACCTCCTGATTTTGTAAGAAATATTATGGGGTCGAGTGCTGGAGCTGGGAGTGGAGAGTTTCATGTTTATCGTCATCTCAGAAGAAAAGAATATGCTAGGCAAAAACATATTGTTGAGCAAGCCAAACTTGAGCAAAAAGAAACTGATTTTAGAGACAAAATGGAACTCAACAAACGAAGCGCCGAAGAGAAAACTGCAAAGAAAAGAGCGAAACGCCTCAAGAAAAAGGCTGGCAAGAGAAAGTCAAACAATGCTGGAGTGAAACTTCCTGAGAAAAGTTCATCCAGTAGTAGCAGTAGTGATTCGGAAGGCCAAGCTAAGGAAGAAAAGTCTCAAGAAGTTTCAAAATCCGACCACAAAACCACTGAAATCCAGAAATCGAATGACAAAATTTTGGAAGCCCCACCCAAACCAAATGACAAGACGCCAAGACCAGAAGAAACCCTAAAACCAGATTAAAACATAAGGAAATCCTAAAACCATACGACAAACCTATTCCCTACGGAGAAATAGAATAGAATACTTGACCTGTGTACTTTAAACTTATGTTACTCTACTAAATTGGAGATAATGATAATTTTTTGTAATAAATTCAACGATTTTTTTTAAAACTGCACACTTACAAACGCAAGAGATTTTATTGTAGTCGAATCTTAATAATTTGCCATAATAATTACTGTTGAAATGAAACATATTTTTTGACGTATTCTACTCGCTGGCCACAACGCTCTCAGAATCCGATTCAGACACTTCGTCTGATGACGACGAAGACGAAAGTAACACTGGAGAAGACGACTTCGACTTCCTTTGCCTCTCCACTTTCTTTTTGAAATATTTTACCTTCACGCCTTGGGCAGGAGAAGTTGTAATTGCTTCAAAGGCATCAAAAGCTCTTTCAGGCGAATCAAATTGTAGTAGGAAGGTCGTCGATTGTCCAGTTCTAAAAGCGCTGATCTTGATTGACTGATCAGGTACAAGTTTTTCCAACATTCCCTTCGTGATGTCTGACGGAGCAGTAACAACAAGCCTATTGGAACATTGTAAGTACACCATAATTAAAATTTAGGCCAAGTCCTCTCAATAATATGAAAGCAAGTCTGCTACATTTACTTCCAAATGGGCTGTAATTACATCGGGATTGAAAAATTAGTAACATTTGTGCAAAAAAAACTCACTTCAAAGGATCCAGTACAGTTTGAGGTCGAAGTAGAGGACGAGCTTTTACTTTCTCTGGTCGTGCACCCAGTTTTGGCTTTATTAATCCGACGGTTTCATTCTTGAACTTCGTAATAGCTTCAACTACGTCAGACACATCTTCGGCATTATTACAGACCAAAAACGCAAATCTGTAGACACACAAGACACATGACAGTGCGCAAAATTAGAACGATTTCATAAGTTTAAACTTTAAAGAGAAAACTTTTGCAAAGCACACAATTGCAGAATTCATTCGAAATCTGCTTTTATTGAATTGCAGCAATCCTTACTTCAGTATTCCATTCTATTATCGTTGTTTGAATTAAAATTTGACTTACTTTGGTGGATCTTGGCGAGGAAAATGAACTCTATCAATTGCCGAATGTATGGTGGGCAGAAGCTGAGACAATATTCCTTTTTTAACTTTTTTATGAAGTTTAATACAAACAGATCGCTCACGCCTTTCATTTGTCCTCTTCAGTTTTTGAGCTTTCACGGCTGCACTCACCATTTTTGCAACAATCAACGCACAGAAATGTCAAAGTAAAAAATGGTTCAACAGTAAGTACTGATGACAACTGATCACACTAATGAACGGCACACGGTCAAGAAAATTGTAAAGAAGTCGCATGTGGCACGAGGAATTTTTATTTACATTGAGTTTGGCGCTAGAAATATTCTCAGGATGAACTTGCCCCAGCAGTAAGGCTACGGGCTTTTGGGCTAGGGCCGGGTGAATTCCCTGCAATTCGACATGCCGAATTTTGCGAGTTTTTTTATCGAAAATTGCACAGTTTCGCAAGCTTCGTTTACTTGAAGGCCCAGAGCAAAAGAATTTGCAAAGAAAACTAATCAAAAATTGAAATAATCCAATCAAAAATTATGTTTCAGCATTGCATTGCATTTTGCAAGTTGAAATTTGGTAGTCTGCAAAATTTTTGCAGTTCTGCATTCTGCTCTAGTATAGCGTACCTGCGCCAACTACTACATTGCCAACACATCACGCACGGTCATCGAATTTTGCAAAAATAAAAAATAGCTTCCCGGGTCACGATTAAAATTGCAAGGAAATCAGTTTTTACTTTGACAGTTGAGGAAAAGGTTGTCAAATATTGTAGAATTCGTCGATTCGGTTTTCGGAAGTTCGAATAAGTTACGGTTGTCATTTTTGCAAGTTGCTCGACAGTTGATTTCGACTTGTTCACTGCGCAACTGGAGAAAGTGCGAAAATGTCAGAAGTACTTGTTCTAGACGGTGGATTTTCAAACGAACTGAATAAGAGGACTTCCTTTGACGTTCATCAAGAGCCATTGTGGACTGCAAAAGCCATTTTTGTGGAGCCAGAAGCCATTGTTGCTACACATTTAGCTTACCTTGAGGGTATACAAAAATTTGCACACAACTGAGACAATTAAATTACGATATTTCATTTTTTTGCTAATTTTCTAATTAAAATGTGTCACTTTGCTTTGCAGCTGGTGCAGATATAATTGAAACTTCGACCTATCAAGCCACCTTGAAAGGATTCCAAACGAATTTGTCACTTGATTCTGAAGCTGGAGAAAATTTAATGCGAACAGCCGTTAGTTTAGCTAACAAAGCCGTTTCCGAATATACTCGAAAAGGTACGCAAATACGTATCCCTTGAAATTGGTTGAAAATCATTGATGAGTCATCTCGTAAAAATTATTATTGCAACTTGCGCTGTTTGCCTGAATTATATTTTAAATCGTTTTTTTTTTCTAAAAGAAACTTCTCGAGGAAGAAATTTGCCCTTAATCGCCGGATCTGTTGGACCATATGGAGCTTCACTCTGCGATGGTTCTGAATATACTGGAAGTTATATGGAAACTGTTACAAAGGATGAGCTGGTAGAAACTCATCTTCCTCGATTGAAGATCCTGATTGAGGAAGGCGTCGATT
Source organism: Hymenaphorura dentifera (assembly GCA_034699705.1). Classification (NCBI taxonomy): domain Eukaryota; kingdom Metazoa; phylum Arthropoda; class Collembola; order Poduromorpha; family Onychiuridae; genus Hymenaphorura; species Hymenaphorura dentifera. The sequence goes on from JAQGCM010001131.1 coordinate 12,342, forward strand.
TAATTGCTTTTGAGACAATTCCTTCCGTCAAAGAAGCCGAAATCCTCATGGAGCTCCTGAAAGAGCATTTTCCTACAACGAAAGCTTGGGTAACTTTTTCAGTCAGAGCCAACAATGATGTAAGTCAGCCAATTCCAAATTTGTCAGATTTGATACGTTTCTGAATGCTTGTCACTTATCGAGTTATCATAGTTATCAACCATCTTGCTGTTGGGGTGTTGTGCCTCTTTACAGAATGAAAACCAAAATACTTTGGAAACTCCGAGCGGAGAGTCATTAGTATCTGCCTATAAAACTCTGAGAATATATTCGCAACAGTTATGGGGATTTGGAATTAATTGTTGCGCACCTCATGACGTGACGGCTTTTTTGGAAGAAATCAAAAAGGTTCAGGAACCGGGTGATCTTACCAAACTTATTGTCTACCCTAACTCTGGACAGAAATGGATCTCTGGAACCGGGTAACTAGTTGCTAGTATTATTTAGAGGTGTTTACAATTTTGTTGAAACTGTTGCCTTTTGTCTAATTGTGATAATTGTGTAAATTTAGTTGGATAACTGATCCATCTATTCGAACTGTTGATACTTATGCAAAAGACTGGATGAAACTTGGTGCGGACATCATCGGCGGATGTTGTCAAGTTGGACCAGATGAAATTAAGAAAATTCGATCTCATGTGGATAAATGGAATTTGGATTTTGAGTGACTCAATTCAATTATCCGAATCAGTTCTGAACTTCTAATAGAACTAAACTACTAACGTTGCATTGCATTGCATTGTTGTTATTGTGTCTGCCAAATCTATTATTTGAGTTGCCTAAAACTTTATTACTAATATCCTGTGAGTTGAATGAGTTGAACCGAGTAAAAAAAGCTTTAATTATATAAATTTCTGGACAATTAAGCTACAATTTCTTTTACCGATTCGATTCTTTAATTTCTGCAAAAAAAATTTAGTTTTGAGTTGCAGTACATTTTTGCAAACTTTGCCTTGTCAAAAACCAGATCAAATATCATTGAACTTGTCTGAGCAATCTGAGCGGGAATGTCTGGTTTGAAACTTTAATCCAAACCAATGCAATGCAATAGTTCTAAGCAAAGTACGCCTAGTTTTTTAACTTAATTACTCATTCTTGTGAACTTTGCAACTTGGAAAAATTAATGACGATAAAGTTATCGTAATTTACAACGTAAACTGAATACTTTTTCAGTGCTCATTTATCAGTTATCGTTGGACGGACTGAACCTAAAACATTCAAAATGACGAGAGGAAAAGAATCGTTAATTTTTGGGAAAGCAAAAATTAATTTCACCCCAAATTATCCATTGACACATCTTTGTGCGTCCAACAATCGGCTCGTCATTGCCATGCAGAATAAAGTTCTACTTAGGATCGATCTCTCGAGCAATCCAGTTCCGGAAGGTCAGCATTTAAACGTGCATAATTTTTTAGGATTTTTCGAAGCTTATTCTCTATTTTGATTCGTATTCATGATGGGAATTTATTGTTGCAGAAATTGACCTGAAAAAACAATCCCTGGAAGCAAAAATACTAAATTTGTTTTTGGACCCTTATGGAGAACATCTACTTTTGGGATTTAGTCCCAGGGACAGCACAAATCCAGCCGAAACAATTTATCTTGGACCAAGTTCAACCAAACCGAAAGAAATTCCAAAATTATGGTCCCACATCATCACAGCTGTTGCCTGGCTTCCTTATAAGGAGTCCTCAACCTCAAGCCCTACTTCGACGTCCCCCTTTTTACTTGGTACTTCGAAGGGTCTTATTTTTGAAGGAGAAATTGCAAACTCAGAAGTCAAGATTTCAAAGCAGGTATTGAAAAGAGTTCTGCACAAATATCGGCTTCTTCTATATGTTCTATGCGCTAATCAGTTGTTCGTTTTTCAAGCTTTTCGACATTGGCAAGGGAAATGCAGCTGTCATTTCTGGTTTGGAATACTTCTTTGTTCCGAACACCAACAAATGTTTCATTCTTGTTGCAACAGCTCGAAAGATTTACCAATTCAAGGGATTTATTTCAAATAAGGATGACCGTCCATGGTTTTCTAACATCTTTAATTCATATCTCAGCCAATCGTCCTCAGAAGAAGCTTTAGAGTTTGGGGAGCTCACACCATACATGCAAACTGACCAATCCATTTCTCGGCTGTCAATTTTGTATGATCCAGCTACAGCGTATCCCAAGGTCATTGGATATTTGACAGACACGGGCTCCATGGTCTTCAAAGATGTAAGCTTAGCTAATATTTGATGACCGATTTTTACGGCTGGGCAAGGAAATATAATCGGGTAACTAACTTTATAATTTGGCTCTTCGAACAGGTTACAGCATCCCCAGTTCCTTTGGACAACTTTTTGAACGAGATTAAATTGTTACCTTACCCTAAGATTCCACCTGACTCAGATAATAGCTCAACAGCAACGTCACCCAGTGGGAATAAGGTGCCTCGATCTCTAGTAATGACGAACTATCATGCTGTTATGCTATTCAGGAATTGTGTGAAAGCAATTTGCACGCTGAATGAGGATGTTATATTTGAGGACAATTTCGGAAAAGTAAGTTCTTTAGATCCATTATAATATGAAACGAAAGCAGTTTTCGTTCATATCAAGAGCAATTTGATAACTTTCTGAATGTTTTATCCAGTCGGAGGACAAAGTCGTGAGCTTTACTCGCGACCCAATCAAGGGATTAATTTGGTTTTTCACTGAACGATCTGTGCATAAATATATTATCACGGGTGAGGATAGAAATGTCTGGAAGATCTATTTGGACAAGGACAATTTTACAAAAGCTGAAGAAAGTTGCAAGGGGGATTTAGCTAAAATGGAACAGATATCGATGCGCCAAGCAGGCTATTGGTTCAATCGAAAAGAGTAATTTAATATATAGTATTATTTTTTCAAGTTAAATTCAACACACAACTTATTTTTCCATTTGGATAAATCTAGATATGAGAAAAGTGCCATGTACTACGCCCTAACATCTGCTTCTTTTGAAGAAATTGCTCTCAAGTTTGTACAAATTGATAACTCTCAAGCATTGAAAACATTTTTGATGAAAGTACGTCAATTACAATTTTATGAAGCAATCCTCAAGCTTCTTCTAAATACTTATTGTACCCAATATCTAGAAATTGAGCAGTCTACAACAATACGACACAACTCAAATATCAGTTTTAGTTCTCTGGATTGTTGAACTTTACTTAAACGAGCTTGGATCTTTAAGAGACTTTGGAAAAAATGAATCCGCAGAGTATCATAATTTGGAAGAGGATTTTCTACAATTTATGAAGCAAAAGATTGTCAAGGTTTGTTGATTGGTATTGAAACTGACACTTAATATTTAGCTAGTGTGTTTATTTGCTTGGTTAATTTGCCTAGGATTGTGTAACGAAAAATAAGAAAGCTGTTTACGATCTAATGGCAAGTCACGGAGATAAGCAGAACTTGATTCACTTCACTTTAGTCATGCAGGATTTTGATGAATTGATCGAGAACAGTATAAACAATGGGCAACACCACGCGGGTAAGTTTCTCTTGTACCTTCTACAGTAGTTGTAGTTCCTAGTTTTCTTCGGAGCACAATATTTCAAAACTGATTTAATTTTTTGACCATTTCAGCTTTGACAACTCTCCAAAAGCAAAAGGACACTTCGTTGTATAGTAAATTCATCCCAATTTTATTGGACAAAGATCCTAAGGCCACGATAGACGTCCTCATTTCTAGCGGTCGAATGCTCAGCCCTATTAAACTTCTGCCAAAATTTTCAGCAAAGCTAGATGCCGATACGGTAATGTCTTTGCTTTTCAGTATCCAAAAAGAAAAACTGATAACTAAAGTGTACTTTCGTCAACAGGCAAGGGAAATTGTTCGGTATTTGGAGCATTGTGTGAATGTGCTAGGAATAACAGACCAACCAGTTCACGACTATCTCGTCTCTCTTTACATAAATTTCAATCCCATTGAAAAATTAATGCGGTATTTGGAGCTTCAAGGGAATGCAGTTGACAGAGTTCGCTACGATCCTAAGTATTGTCTGATGATGTGCTTAGAAAAGAAATTGCACATTCCAACAATCCATCTGTATACTTTGATGGGTTTGTACGAAGAAGCCGTCGCTTTGGCTATTCAAATTGATTTGGAGTTGGCAAAGAAGACTGCCAATATGCCAGAAAATGACGAGGAACTTAGGAAGAAGTTGTGGCTCCGTATTGCCAAGCATGTCGTGAAAGAGAAAAACGACATTCAGCAAGCAATGGAATTCCTCGGACAATGCGAGCTCCTCAAAATTGAAGACATATTGCCGTTCTTTCCTAATTTTGTTACCATCGACCACTTCAAGGATGCTATCTGTTCTTCACTCCAAGAATATAATCGCCATATTCAAACGTTAAAAGAAGAAATGGAAGAAGCGACAAAATCGGCAGAAATCATTAGAGAAGAAATTCAAGGGGTTAGAAATCGTTGCGCGATTGTTCGTGCAACTGATGAATGCACTTTGTGCGGAGTACCGCTCCTTATTAGAAATTTTTATGTGTTTCCTTGCGGTCATCAATTCCACTCAGATTGTTTACGGGATAAAGTAACTCCTCAGCTAAGCAATCCGAGAAAGGCCCTGCTGTTGGAATACACGGTAAAATTCGGATTTAGCTACACGGTTGTGAGTGTATTTAATTTGTCTCAAAATTTATATGTTTTTATGTTGTTCCAGAACAAACTTCGCGACATGAATTTGAGGCACGACGTCCAGTCAACTGGCTCTGATGCCATCAGTGCGCGCGATCAAATCAAGTCAGACATTGATGATATCGTTGCCTCTGAGTGCCTATACTGTGGTGACAGCATGATTAAGTA
>JAQGCM010001132.1:0-17220 GCA_034699705.1 Hymenaphorura dentifera
CAGTTGAGAGAAATATGGACGGATAGAGCCTTATTAACCCAATAACGTTAATTTTAATGTTAATGGTGTGTTGTGATTGCATGTTCATCGTTAAGAACTCCAAATCATGAATCACTCAAGGAGTACTTGTGCTTGCCCAGTAGTCAGTTGCCCAATTTTTGTCTTTAAATTCAAAGTCAAAGCAAATTTTGCTACAAATTTGGTACATTCCAGGTGGTGGGACACTCCCGCGAGGATACTACCTCTACATTCATCGAGCAGCGAACCGCAAAGTCTGATCAATAACAACCAACGTGTTCATTGAATATTTATACATTGTTACCCTCTACAATTGCCACTGGTTGTATTTTTGGTAGGCACAATAATTTTTGTTGGACATGGCCTAGCTATAATGGTATTCTATAATAAAACCAAGTCCTACTGTTACCCTGATCATGCATTGTAAAGCCGTGCACGAATATATTCTACTTTCATATTGTTCCAGGTCATTTTGTGCTATATTGGGAATTAATAAGGAACACAGAAGCTACTAGATAAAAGATAAGCTCAAAATGTACAATGTACAAGAGATTTAATTTTCTACTGTACTTTACATTTATTTGAACGGTGCCATCTCGGGTCTCGGCGTAAAGATTTTCTATACAGCAGTTCTGAATAATATAATCCTACCTAACGCCCTAACTAAAGAGTAAAGACTAGTTTGGACAAATTCAGCGTATAAAAGCAAATCCGATCCAGTTAGTAAAATCAGTAAAATGCTTAAGACAGGTTGGTAATATTAAGGTAAAATCGTTGACTAAAAATTATGTCATGTTTACATCTGCATCCATCATTCCCCAACTGATTTATTAAGTTGACGTACTTGGGAGCTGTTCTTCAATCATTTCTTCCAGATCGAGTTTTTTCATTTCATCTTCAATAGCTTTGCATACTGGTGTTTCCAAAGAATCAACTATTTGCTTTCTAAACACATTTGGCAGTATATTGAAAATGGCTTCCACGATATAGTCTAAAATCCCAGCCCCGTCCGAGAGTACTGCAATATTTCCAATATCCAAATTTATTTTCTCCAACGTTGGAAGCTTGTCCAGATTTGCTGGCTGTTGCATTTTGACTTCTGCCGTAATGTATTCCAGTTGAAACTCCAGAATGCCTTGTCTGGAAATCATGCCTCCCAACATACTCCATTTCCAGGCACTTCGTCCTATTTCAAAATTCAAATAGACCAATTTTAGTCTGCCGCAAACAATTTGGGCGATGCCTTCATCTTCTCGAAACATGCATTATTTATTCGCAAAGATAAGCCTGTATAACCGTTTGTAGTTGCCGAAATTAGTACATCCGGTTATTTTTGTTACCACACGTTTCTTGCAACCATTGTAAATTTTGGTGTGACAGGGAACTCCCTGAATCCAAGCGTCTATGCTTATTCCGTTAATTCAGTACCTTTCAAGTTCTCTGCTCCAAGATGAAGGGTAATCAGGACAGCATTTTTCTCAAATCCCAATATAATTGATCCAGTTCGATGAATTGTTGCCAGGCCTTCGAGGTGGCCGTCCGTTAGTTCAAACGCTGGCCAAGTCTGAGTCCTGTATTCTGGAAGCGGAAATGGGTCCAATCCCCGCTGACGAATTAGGTTTCTTAAATGGTTAGAGGATTTTAGCGAACCAATTCAGGTTGTGTATTTGAGTGACAACTCGTTAAAACAGATTTTTAATCCATGAAAATTACCGTGCTGAGGCAATCGCCATGTCGAGCGGATTTATTGAGTTTGGAAACTGTTGTGGTACACTTCTTGCTTCTCGATTTATTTCTCCACGAATATTTCCTTGAACTTCCGCCATGATCATTGGCTTTATGCTGTCAAATAGGAAGCCTCCTATGGAGTTAACCATCCCCTATGGAAATATTAATGTCACATTGTTCCAGTAAATTTCTAATAATTGAATAGCGTTCAAAAATTAGATCGAGAGTTAGTAAGTTTACATGAACAATTAATTGATAACTTTGGAATTGAAAATATTTTTAAACTCGAGTATACATTTTTGCTTAGAAAGTGCAGTAACATTCTGGAATAAAGTGTTAAAGTGTTGGATTGGAGTTGATCTACTTTACACGTTTTTAGGCCGATAATTCAAATACAATTCTAAGTACCTGCATGATCCTTCCGAGAATGCCCAAATTTTCAAAATCCATTTTTAAGTCTTCAAATTTGAGGTCAATGTCAATTTGCTCAATTTGAAGGAAACCTTCGCTGTCTACCATTAGAGTGACTTCTGATTCCGCCCTGACATTAATAATGGTCACATTAAAATTCCCTTTAGAAGCTGAAAACCATGCCGACATGGAGTATCTTCCAAGCACTTTGAGTTCGTCAATTGAGACAGCTGCGGAAGCCTGTAACGGTACCAAATATAATATTGCAGATTTTGTAAATATTCTAGTCAAAAGCAAGATATATTCGAAACTGTAAAACGCAGTCTCATTTCGAAGAATTTGCTCACTGAACAGTTCAGTAGGCTTCAAGCGTTAAGGTCTAGGCAGGGGGTATAATAACAACCATTTTATTAATCTGCACAAACCGAAACTACACAAACCGTACATACAGTTTAGCACAAATTTGTCTGGAAGGGAAACTTTCTGCAATAGTTTACTTCGACTTTGCAAATCTGTAGTATTCGATTTGTTAATGCAACATACAGAACGCGCAATACAGTTTTTGCATTGCAGAAAGGTACAGAAAAATCTTACTACACATTTATGCTGAGGACATCATAAAAATGTCTAGATTGATTGGGACAAGAGCAAGCAAAGTGCACCACTTGGGGTTGTACTATTTCGAAATTGAAACAATGGATTTGTTTGTTGCAAATTTTTCTATTGTTTCAAATGAATACCTTCAGAGCTGAAAGATCCGAGCGGCAATGCTCTATTCGAAATTTGCTAAGCCCGTAGACTTTGAGATCTTCAAACGTCATTTTAGCAGCAGAGAAATCTTGCTGCAAATCTGGAATTGGAATTGGATCCGGAAGTCTTCCTTGCAAATGCTTTGGAAGCCCGACTGGATCGTCTTGCTTGAAATGTTCAATTAGGTTCCGAATATGCTCATTGATTTCTTCTTCCACTCCTCTCCTGTCTCTACTATTCGGGTCATATTTAAATCTCCCATTGTGGTCATAATTTTCTGAAAATTTGAAACGATTTTTTGTGGAATTAAGCAAGAAGGTTGCACATTTCTAGTAAGAAATGTTAAATATTCTTGAAACTACGTACTCGTGGATGCTTGGGACACTCCAACAATCGCCACAAGCACAAATGCAATCAATTTCACTTTCATTGTTAAATTGGTTTGTTGATTTGAAAATTCCAATCACAAGCACTCACGATTGAATCAAACTTAATTTAAAAGACTGGCTATACTTGGGCGGAAGATAAATACGTGTTTGATTTTTAATTCATCTGGAAGGGCAAGCGTATGGATCCGTATTAGGTCGTAATTATAGTGCAGGGTGTTGGAAATATTGGATCATAGGTCGTGTTTTATCTTCTTAATGTCAGCATAAGTCATTTCTTGTTGACTTTCAGTCGTACAAATAAAATGTGAGATCTTCTCTTGAGTTCAACTGTATGGTCCAGCTGTAAGGAGAGAAATTAATAGGCTCCTTCCTGTGTGCTTGCATTCATTTCTAGCAATTAGTTGTGGAAATGAATCTTGAATTAGTTTAGCAGCAGTGCCAAAAACGGTTCATCTCTGCCGTGCACGGCAATGGACTGAATATGCAAAATTGTTCAATACCGTTCAGCAGAAATTGTAAACTCGTTGCGTTAAGTTTGACATTTCAAGCAGGCGTACTTAATGAATTTCTTTTCGTGAAAAATTCTGATACCATCATTGTATGCTCCTTTTTAAGGTTTACGCCAAAATTAGTGGCTAAATAAAATACAAAAAAATATTTTCACAATAAATGAATACTATTTTTATTCTTTTCTTCAATGTCTAACTTTGTGGGTAAAACAAGTAGTTGTGAGCACTTTTGGTTATATCACATTTAGAGAAATACAATGGAATTCTGAAAAACAAGACAATAAGAGAATACTTGGAGGTATACTTTTAAGTACAACAGAGGAAAACGAATTTAATTGTAATGAATGGTTAACTAGAGGATTACACTTTTCTAGCATTGTTTGAACACTATACTAAGCCTGCGTCTTTCGCCATGGCGTAGAAAATCGAGCTCTTGTTCTTCAATAGAGCTGCGGGGGTGTCAAACTCACGAACTTCTCCTTTATCTAGGACTAGGACTCTGAAAAATAAAATGAAAAATTACCCAATTTATTTCTTTAATTAATTCAAGATGAAATTACAATCTTTGCTTGGCTGTTTGGGACAAGTTGAGCTAACCTTGTGGAGTCCATTATAGTGTTCAGACGATGAGCAATTGTGAGTATGGTTGAATCCTTGAACTCGGATCGGATTGTCTGTTGAATAAGGTCATCAGTTTCCAAGTCTACAGCCGCGGTAGCCTCGTCTAGGACAAGAATCTTTGTTTTTCGGAGTAGAGCACGAGCAAGACAAATGAGCTGCCTCTGCCCAACACTGTAAAAGTACAAAGTAGTTGACCAATTTATTTTTGCAAAAAGGAAGCATTTAGCGTTTATTAGAAGCACAAAATCCCCCACCTCAGGTTTTCTCCACCTTCTGAGACTTCATGTTCTAACCCGGAGGACAGGCCTTTCACGAAAGTTTTCAAATGCGACAATTCCAGCGCTCTCCAAACGGTCTCATCCGGAAAGGAGTTAAATGGATCTAAGTTAATTCTCAGTGTTCCAGAAAACAACACTGGGTCCTATAAAAATTTAGAAAATCGAATTAAACCTAATACGAAATGCACAAAAAAATAGAACTAAACAAAGAAGACAATATCAAAAGCGGACTAACCTGAGGGATTATAGTTAGCCGTCCTCTCAAATCATGAAGTCCCATCTTGGAAATATCTTCGCCGTCTATAATAATTGAACCCCCTGCGGCTTCAATGATTCGAAACAATCCAAGCGTAAGGGACGACTTGCCAGCCCCTGTTCGTCCAACGATTCCAATCTTTTCGGAAGGCTCGATTTTACAAGTTAAACCTTTGAGAACTAGGTCTAAGCCTTCCCTGTACCGCAGTTGGAAATTATCAAAAGTCAGTGCACCTGCTGCGGGCCAGCTTTTGTTCGGCTTTCGCTCAGGAATTTCCCAGTTTGCCTCCTGTATGGCAAAATTCACTTTTAAGACATTCAAAATCAAGCTTAAATTTAAGCACTTACCTGAGGCGTTTCCCCGTATTCCTTGATCCGCTCGACAGCCACGATATTTGTTTCGACATCAGAAGACATTCTCACTAACCAATTCAATGTTTGTGTAATTTGTAGGGCATAAGAGATTGTTAACCCGACAAGACCCGGATCCAGGGTTTCCCTTCCTTGGACAGCAAAGATCGCAGCAAAAAATATAATGAAATTCCCAACGGTTTCCAATCGAACTGCGAGCCAGCTATTAAAACCAGATTATTAAAACTACACACACAACTTGTAAAAGTTACTAAGTTTTCATACCGGTTAGACACTATTGATGGGTAGTAAGCAATCTATAAAAATCCAAAAAATAGTTTAGACAAAAACTTTGTACAAATTTTTGGAAAGAGTATTCCTGATTATGTTACCTGATTATGATCAACTTTACTTTCCGATTCAAGAATGAATCGCTCTTGCATATTGTACGCACGGATAGTGGAGCATCCAGTCAGAGTTTCACCAAAATGCGAATAAATGGGCGACCGGCTCACCGACTCCAACCTTTTAAGTTGCCTTGACGTAGCTACATAAAATCGCTGTACTAAAAGGTACAGAATTCCGGTAGGAACGATGACTGATATAAAAATTGGAGTGCCATAGCTGATAACCATCAATGTCGCGACCACCTAAATATTTTTTTAATAATTATTCAAGAGATCAAGTCACGTTTTAATCAATCACGATTCCAAAGATGCATAAAATTATACGTAATGAAAGCACTAACCGAGAAGAAACAGTGAATCCAACCGCGAAAATTTTGTCCCAAAGTATTGTCCAACACATCAATGTCTTTTGAATACCGATTAAGGATCCTTCAATTTAATTCAATGTTTTATTATAGTGACTAAAATATACGAATATGACAAAGCACATTGTTGCTTTGAAAAAGCACAATATCGTGACCATTGTTGCATACCGCCCCATGGGTGTTGTATCAAAAAAGGAGAGTGGGCTTTTGAGCGAATTTGATAACATCGACCCGTGCAGTAATGAAGCAGCCCTCATGGTTGCGTAGAACAATGTCAATGATCCCAGAAGTGATGCCGCAGCTAGCATTGATAATTAAACATTAGCTTTATATTGTCTTTTTGATTTTGAAAATTTGATAGACAAGTAGATGGGCATATAGGTAGGTTTTTTATAAGTGTACAGCGTTTCAAATACCTTGTCCAACTCCAAGAATGGCATAGACTCCTAAATACATGTCCCGTTTATCCAAATTTTGAGTGTTGTTCACACTAGGCTCATTCGACCATTCTGACAACCATATATTAGATGCCACAATGAAACCTGCAGAGAGTAAAAAAAAATTAGTTAATACTGTACAGTCGCTCTGGGCAACAAAGTAACCAGCGAGCTCAAACATAACTGAAGGAGCCGGTCAAAAAACTGTTAGATAACTCAATATAGCACGTATCAATTCATCATTTCATGTAAACATGAAAAACTGCGTGGTAAGTTACGTTTGGTCAATGGTCAATGATCATTTATAAAAAAAATTACAACATTTATAAAAAAACAACAAGACTTTTAGGCTGGGTAAAATTCACGGCATGTAAAATGTAAAAATATCGGGGTCACCATAGACCGACAACTCAGACCACAATAACACCAGCTTTCTACCTTGCAAGAACAATAAAAATGTGTCTGCAGATTATCAATATATTCGGGTAACCGAGGTCAGACTAACACTGGTAGATGAAGTTGCAAAACAGCGTCAAAAAACTCATCCAGAATCCTACAGCGCGCATGTAATGCAAATACACTGTCGTCTTCACTTTGCCAGTCTCAGCCTTTTCGCTTTCAATCAGTCTATCTTTTGCCGGTGACAGTGGGGTTTTCGCCACCATTGAATCCCCATCAGAAGTCTTGCTCATTTTCCTCGTGGGCGAACTTTTATCTCCGCTCTCCTATTCGTAAAAAAAAATATCAAAAATATATTCCACTATTTTGCACTTGGATGATTAAATCCTTTAACAGCACTTAATTACCTGTGAGATTGTAGATGTTTGCCGCCGGAATGAACCGCGATCCCCAGTACTCTCACTTTCAGATATTCTTGACCGTTGGCGAATTATGCTTTCAACACGGGCTCCACCAATTACTTCACCCAAGTCTTGTATGATCGCCGATTCGTCATTTTCAGTTTCGTCTGAACCGATGTGTTGGAGCAGAAACTCAGCAAAAGCGCCCTATTTTCAACGAGTTTATAGAGGAAGCATATTTAGTCGTGGAGATACTACACTGGAATATATCATTTCTAAAAATTAAAATCAGGTGAAACCTTTTTAGCAAGTAATTCTTTGTAAGTTCCACTTTCGCTGATTTCCCCATCCTTTAGGACGACAATGTGGTCCATTTCAGGCTAAAATGTGCATTAAAACAAATGGATTACCACAAAAAATTATGAAAAATATAGTCATTAGAAACTAACCAAAAAAGTAATCCCGTGCGTGACAAGAACCCTTGTTTTCCTTTTCAGAATTCCAGAAGGCCCAATCACGTGTTCAAAAATGTGCTTGCCAACATGGGCATCGACCGCGCTTAGCGGGTCATCCAGCAGATATACATCAGCATTATTGTAGGTCGCCCTAGGCAAGAAAATACATTTAAAAAAACCCAAATGTCAAATGTTAAATCAGAAAACTTACCTTGCAAGCGAAACGCGCTGTTTCTGCCCTCCACTAAGATTTATACCCTGAAAGACATTGTCAAACGTGATAAAACAAGCAAGACTAGGTTGGCCAACGCTAAAGCAAAATATTTTTATATCCAACATAAAATTTAACCAAAGGTTGGGCTGGTAAAATGGCAACAGGGAAACAAATCAGAATACCAAAATATTCACCTAACGACATCCCGTTAAGTAATTGTTCGATAGAATAACTTTTACAGTAATTGTGGTATTTTGTAATGCAACTTACTTTTTCCCCAATTTCGGTTTTGTCCCCGGCGGGAAGAATTTCGAGATCAGGTTTGAGAGCACACGAGTCAATTATGCGGTCATACTTCGAAGGATCAAAGGGGCGCCCGAACAGTACATTTTCTCGCAAGGTACTATTCTGAATCCAAGCTTGCTGTGCAACGTAAGCGACAGTGCCCTAAAATTTTTATCAAAATTAGCAGAAGTTGACTTAGTAAATGCGTGAGCCTGAGTAATAAATGTGTCAATGAAAAATCAAAGATATTTGAGATACATCTTGGAATCGCTATCGAAATCTCTTTATTTTAACATTCTGGACGATTTGTTTGCGGGAAAAGTTCTGACAAATTTAACCAGATGCACTACTGTGCCATTACCCAAAAAGTTCGAACTCTAAGCTAAAAACAGCTTAGCAAATTAGTTATATTTCGTCTCACCTTGGTGTTGACTCGCCCAGTTTGTTTTTCAAGCTCTCCAAGAATTGCTGATAGTAGCGTCGATTTCCCTGATCCAACTGTTCCCACTATTGAAACAATGTATGGATAACATGTACATGAATAAATAATATTTTGACAAGTAAATAATGTTACTGTTCTATTAGAGTTAATCTAAATGTATAACCTATCGCGACCAAGGATCCCTCCTTCACTCTAAGGTTGATATTTCTCAATGCGACTGTGTCCGATTCCCAAGCGAAAGTTCCGTTTTCCACGACAATAGGATCAACTGTGCCAAAAAAAACTCACACTAAATCTTGTTTTTTGATCTAATTGAGTTGATTGCCGCTTACCCTCAGCTGGATCGTGAGTTACGTTGTTCGGGTCTATTTCTTCAGCATTCATGTATTTGTTCAATCGGGTCAAGCTGACGCTAGCCTAAATTTGTAGAACACAAATTTTGATTGAATGTTCTAAAAGTGCTGTGGCTTAAAGCGGCAATTCAAGAGTGCAGAAATAAACAAAAATATTTAGTACAAGCAATTCCGTCCAAAGAGTTTTTGTGGTCAAATTACACAAGACTTGCTCAAATTACTCACTGACCTGGACAAGGCTGGAGACCAACATTGGAAGCATTGTAAGAGGGAACCGAAGTAAGTTGAATAGAGATAGGGCAACGAATGCGCGTTTGGCATCAAGTACATGAGAGTCATCAGATAATACGTAACAGGCGAACGTTGAAACGGCAACCTATCCCAACAATTAAAGCAATAATTGTTGAATAGAAGGGTCTGACGTAACAGTGAATATTATTCCCAATACAATTCTGACGACAGTCAACCCCAAAGTTTCTTCTCTGGAATAACTCAACATGTAGTTTCGATATGGTAAACTACAGTATAAACCCGTTGACACTAACATTTTGGTTTTACGAAAGCAATTTAGGACGAAACTTCCCATGAATAGCACTACAATTCCCGGCATCCCAGAATATCAAGCAAACTAAGAAAAGTGTAAAGATCTCATCCCAGCCACAAAGTGAACGGTGAATAAAGCAAAAGCACTTGCATTTTAACTTAATTGTTTTCGATTTAGAAACTCCCCTGCAAGATCGAAATCACTATTTGAGGGAGCATCATCATTGGCATCCTTATTATATTAAATAAGCTAAGTGACACGAATATCTTAGAAGAATCCAGCACATTGTTTTCATTCGACAGGACGTAGGTTGCAAACGAGGCCAATGTTACCTTCAAATAATATAATGATTAAGCTTTATCCGAAGGAGGGAAAGGCACTGTACTGTTGAATAAATTTGACGTGATGTTGTGAAGTTATATTAGCCGTCATTAGCACAAAATTCGCAATTTCAATTTTCATTAGACTTGTTAAAACAATAGCGTTGATCTAGTGCGATCACCAAAGCTGTATAGCAAGAGCGACAACGAGATATTGGGCATTTTTTTTACCAACCGCGATTTCCGTCTGATTTTAAAAACATGAGTGGTCTGATCAGTGTAAAAAATATAAAAGTGCAAAACGTAATTAAAATCCTTGTAATAATTATGAATCATGTGTTGAATAGTCGAAGAGATTTTGACTAAAGTTCGGGGAAATGTATTCCCATTAATAAGATTTACCATGAAGGGAGCTGTGGTCCAAATGAAAGTGGCTACTGCATTTAAGTATGCCGCACGCTTCAAAACTTCGATTTCCTTAGTTCTGATACGCATCACTTGTGCTTCAAACGAGATTTCCCAGGCAAACAATTTAATAACCTGCGTAACAATTATTACAGATTACATTAATGAATTACATTTTTGAGTATTGCAGCGGTTGTGTTTATAATTTTGGAAATTCGAAATCATGAAAGTAAGTTAGTTAGCATTCATTGAGGTGTTAATATTAGTGTACCTTGATTCCAGAAAGAATTTCGTTCATCAGTTTGACTCTCTGATCTTTATATTTCATTTGTTTTATCTGCAGCTGCTTCACGATGGATGCCAAAGCTGCGTTAATAGGAATCAGAAGAACCATGACACCCAAGCCAGCTAAATTTGACAAAAAATAACAAAATTTATAGTCAGAATTGAATTTCATGGTACCTGGAGATCTGTAAAAAAAAAAAAAAAAAAATTGGCCTAGGACCGAGCCTGAATTACAAAAATGCCTGAAGGTTTTTTGGAATGAAGGTATGGCTACTTTGACCCTTTGGGTGTTGTTAGAGCAGTAACTATAATATGTGGTTTCCAACTTTATAGTATGCGTGTAAGTTCGAAGGGATATTATGTTATCCAATGGGAGATTTGGTCTTTCAAATATACTCTTAATAATTAAAATTTATAATATGGAATGACTAATGGAATTAATGTATCTAGGATTTAATGACAAAAGACTCACCAAACACAGAAAAGCCCAAAATCTCGAACAAGAAGAAGAGGCTAAGCCCTATTTGAAGAGGAGCACTCCATAACATGTTTAAATATGCCGTCAAATCCATAAATCGTTGGGCATCCACGCTCATCAGATTCACAATTTCACCCACCGTTGATTCTGAATAGAAATAGAATGAGACAAAGATTTTGACAAAGGTTTAGTCGGCACTCAAGATTTTGAATACTCCATTGGACCATGTTTCAACAATTGGTCCAGATCGCTTAAGATCTGTCATAATTTTGTATAGCTAATGGTTACCTTTCCTGGCAGAATTGGAAATAAGAAGTGCTTTTCTGTAAATGGCACTGACAAGTGTGGTCTTAATTCGCATTCCCACTAAGAACATTCTGTGAAAGTATTGTGCCAACACCAAAGTTTGGATTGCAGACGTTCCCAATAATAACGCTGCATAGAAGTATCCTTTCCAGGCAGCCTCGTTTCCCTCGACATAGGAGATCAGTAATCTAAAAATACGATAAACTAATCAGGTCAGCCCGTAAGCCTTCGCCTTCGATCGATTATAGAATGTGGAATAACAGTCGGCATTCTTGGTTAAATTTTATAAGCTACATTTGAGGGACTTTTTATACGAGTTGCAGCATCTTACCTCAAAATCTGAGGCGAGACAAAGGCAAGAAGGTCTTGAATCAATTTAAGGAAGGATCCAAAAAAAAACGTAGGACCAAACGCTTTCACAAAAACTGGAAAAACGCTGGCATCTTTTCTTCCACTTTTTTTTGGTGCGGGCTTGAAGTCAATGGAACCAGTTGTCTTGCGAAACGAAGCTTTGGTATCAGGAACTCTGAATTTTAGAGTATTAATTTCAGAACGGTTTCAATTTTCGTAAGTCAAAGCAAAATTTCGTACAGACCAATGACAAATTATTTTTGACCAAATTCCACATATTACCTACCCAAATTTGTCCCAAAATCTCCTATTAGTGTGCGTGTGTAAAGCATAGCAGAAAATTGATTAGTTAACAAGTGCAAACAGTAATTCAAAGTGAAAGTTCAGTAAGCAACCTAATTCCAAAATAAAATGTGGTTTCAAAACAAATTTGTGATGTGTGTCAGATTGGATTGCAAAAAATACACAGAATCTGCCAACAACATTGCGAACAAAGCGTGGTTCTAATGAATCTTCTGTCTCAGACCGGTTAAGGGTACAGGTCGACACAAACATAAGCTGTAGTTGTAGTGTTTAGTTGTTTGAAGCGATTTGAAAAGGTTTAGTGCGACCTTATTATTTTAAGTTATGCATAAAAGGTACACACACGTTGTAAAGCTATGCTTTTAAAACCAATCAGAAGAAAAAATGGATTACATTTTTGCATTTTCCAGAGAGCGATGCCAATATTTATCGAAAATTGGGACTTGTGTTCTAGACTTGTCTTGAGAATTCAATTCCCAGAGATCCGAGAATTCCAACGGATTTCGATAGCCTTTCCAAGCCAGACCTTCAAACCAAAAGAATACTAGGCGAGATAGAAACGAGGCTCCTTCTTCTGGGCACGATTTCTGCGCAGGAGTCAAATGATTATAATGTTTATTAAACACGAGCAAAGGCAAAATGTTGAACAAACCTCGGTTGGTGCAGATTCGTGATACTGGGGCGGTGCATCGGCAAAACAATTTAGCATTAGTTCCGAGATCACCAAAATGTAGAAAATTATTTCCACAACGTAGAGCAATGCATCCGAATTATGGTTGGAATTCAGAATAGCAGTTCTGAAACTGAACGCTTCACAAATTGTGAGCACAAACCAAAATAAGAATTGGACGCCCGATGATCGAACTCCTTTGGTCTTGCTGAACAGGATCAGAAACAATACTAAAAACTAGAAAACAAAAACGTTGGAAAATGCTTTGAATTCATACTTTTAAGTTGTGTACATATTTAAAATATATTTGAACATGTAGCTCCTTACTAATGTGAGAATCCGAATGATTGGCGTGTACAGTTCAACTGGATAGACAACATTATAATCACTGCGGAGGAACAGCGAATAAACCAGTAGTATTAGCTGGAGGATTACAAGTACGACGGCTAATAAGATTTTTGTGAAATTGAGTGGAGTCCAAGGAATGTTCCTGCCCCCTGAATGAAGTGAGTTGTAAATATCAATGCCGGCCATGATCCAGAGAAAGGCACAAGGAATCCAGGCTAAAACCGTTTGTTCAAAGCATTCTGTGAAATCCGGAGGAAGACTTGCTTCAGAGGAGGACGGGTTGCCCCAGGTTCGTTCGGTGTCCTAAAAATTTAATCATATAAAGTATACTCTGTCTGTCAACGTAGCACGTAGCAGTTGTTGTCAATTAACTAACGTACTAATCAGGCCATTTTGCGGATCTGCAAAATGCCAACATGGAATGCTTTGGTTTTGATAAAACAAACAAACATGTATTTGCAAAATAAACCAAAAGCGCAATTTCAAAAATTGCAATTGCAATTTCAAAAATATTCAAGTCATCCATGATGATCATTAGATTGAGAGGAGCAATAATTTCGTTCATGTTATGCATTACAGCAAATTATGAATCAATTGGACGGAAGATTACTAAAGTATTAAAGTAAATAATTGTAGTTAGCGGAAGGCACAATTTCGTGTATTTTATTTACATTATTCATTAGTATTTACAAGTCAGCCGACTTAAATGAAATCTGGGCAAAAAATTAGAAGGACGTTTGTGTAACGCATTTGTCCAGAACTAACGCACGGCCGATTTCCAAAATATCATTGTTATCAAGTGAGTAAATATTCCTCCACAAATGAAAATATGTAATCGTTGGTTTTAAATTGTGATAACGTGATAACCTACTAAACCAAGCCTACATTTCTGCTCGACTAATGTTTTGATGCGATGTACTTGGGAATCATATTGGAAGTGGTCAACCGTGTGAAGAGCTTCAATCAACTTGTCATATGGTTGCCATTCGCAAGTTTCATATTTAACTGAACCCTATGCAAATTATCAACTAGTTCCCTGCACCCTTTCCTAGTGCAAATCTAAAGGTAACACAACACTAACAACTAAGCCATTCGGATGATGAGATGAGTCGTATGCCTGTATACAGGTATTTGCTTGCTCGGTGCAAGATATTCATAAATCATAACCATTAAATTACCAAAAATTCTACATTCGATTTTATTTCTTTGTTGGGCTTTTACACAGTGTGATTACCACCAAGTGAGAGCCATAGTGATTTAACTTTAAATATAGTTAGTTAGCTCAGCCGCGCCGGTTAGCCGCGTAGAGCCCACCTTAATCTCTGTTGACGTCTCCAGATTACGTACGACCCGTATAGTACAAACAAACCCTACGATGGAAACATTTCTGAACTGCCAACAGCACCTACCAATACATAATACATATTACAGTTAGTTTAGTGATAAAATAACAAACTGGCACTCTGGGGGTTTACATTTTCAGGAAGAATTTAAAATTCAAGTTTCAAGATTACTTCAACTGATGTTTCAAAATTAATCTGTAGTACAGGTCAAGCAGTGTTAAATTTAAATTTTGACGCATGTGTTGTAAGTCAATAACAATTTTAAGAATCAAGAGTTGGATTGACTTATGAAACCCAACGACATCATATTCATATTGATCGTACGCGATTAACCCTAAGTAATTTTCTTAGTTATATTAGTTTAGTAATAAAAGAAAGAACCAAGAGGGGTCAGCAAACAAGGCCCGCAAACGATTAACCAAATAATAATTTTTTACAAAATTAAATGTTGTCTGATGTCAACCTTTTCAGCCGCTCGTTATAATTCCTAGCTAGATTTCGCTTTGGTTCTTGTGAAAGATTCACCATGTCCAGACGAATGATCGAGAATTGTGAGTTTGAGTGCCACTATAATACATTCAATAGTATAAATCGATCATGATCTCCAAAGTCAGGGATTTCTCGGGTAGTCGGACACGAACCGTCACCATAAAAAGTTACAGCAGGTAATATCAGTATTTGCTTTAGAGCATATATATTGTTTCATTTCGCAATTAAATCAATAACATTTATAATTTAGACTCTCGGTTGACCACAAGGTAGTTCAGTACTGCTGCATAGAAACTTAACGTTGCACTTTGGCAACCCAGAACTATCTCTGTGAAACCTGTATAAAATGGATGTCTAATAAATGCGAATTTTTGATGCCGAGTATTTGGGTGGAGTCCAACATTTGATCGATTTCAGTTCCGTTCATTAGCTAAACTCAATGAAGTACATGGACTTCAATGCAAAATCAATTTGCAATTTTGCACCTGCCTCACATTCTTTAGACTGTGTTTTTTGGTTGTTCTTACTGATTATGTCACACCATCGCAGCCCGCCGCTCACACCAAACTCCATTTCCAAGGCTAAGTTTCTTGCAGTGTTTGCGCTGCCAAGTCCAATTATTGCAGTAGCCAGAGCCACATTACATTTTTTTTAATTTTCCATAGTGTTCTATGTTTATGATTACGAGTGGATTTTCGAAGGCCGGTAAATCGGACAAGGTTAAATTGTTATTGAATTTTGCAGCATTCTCTGGCAGCGGGAGCCCGAACATTGCGCATAAAATAAACAAAAAGAAAGAAAGACTCAAAGCTGGAGCTGAGGACAGATCGATATTTCGATGCAAAATATGCAATTATCAAGCAAAATGAGATGACAGGAGAGATTGGATTTTATGAACATTCATTACAAGTTGAGGACTTCTCATTGTTCTCATAATGTATCTTTCTGTCTGCGATGTTTGATCTGTGTTATCTTACTTCAGCTCTCATTCCAAAAACAAAATTCATGTCGTTGCTATGAATGCCCAGATTTCAAGTCTCACAATGTAGATTAAGGATGAAACGACAATGAAATTATGACAATTGACAATGACCCTTGGTCATTATCTCTTAATCTAAACTAAAGTCCAAGAATCCAAGCGAACTTTGGCTTACCCAGAAGGGTCCATCGCAGAAGTACTCCATGATTTCCACAACCATTTCGATTTGGTTCAAATCAAACCGAAAGTGATTAAGTTAAGTCTCAAGCAGATTAATTACTTATTCATAGCCAGCCCCATCTGCAAAGAGTCTAGACTTGACATGAGCAAGAACGAGAGCTTATTGTTCTAATTTAATTCACTGCTCATGAATGTTTTGATTGAGATAGAGCACTTTTTTAGTCAACTCAACTGGACAACTGGAGAAATACTTGGCACTGGAACTGTGAATGCTGATCACTCTTATGAATTATTACGAACGAATTGAGGAATTGACCGGACCGGACCGGAGTTTCAATTTGTGTTGGTTGCTTTGAAAAACACGAGATGAAGACGAGCACGTGTGATGTAATTATGTGTGTGTCGGTCCCCTCCAAAGGAAGGCCAAATGCCCAAATATTAACTTTGGATTTGAAGGTGGACGGTGGACTTGTTGGATATGAAGAGAATCGAATTTTTGGATGTTGTAAGTGCTGAACGCAAAGACCGACTGAGAGCACTGCCAAAGTGGCAGTGCCGCCAAGCACAGCTATTGCAAGACTGCAGCACAAAAATAAACGACTGGACGGAACACGGGACCTTCCATTGCAATATTTGCTCGCAAATAATTTGCAAAAGCAAATAATAGAAAACTAAATCGAAAAGCTCAAATGTAAAATGCAAAAACTCACATCTGAATTAAGTGCAGTCGGCAATGCCTACTAATGCTGGACTTAAGCAATTTCATTCAATCACAATGCGACTCAAGCATTCAAAACATCAACAGATGAAACCATTTTCATTTTCAACGGACCGGCCGGAAATTGCAAAACATGTTGAACGAGAGTTTTAACGTGTAATTTCTGGGATTTTGGTATATTGTTATGCTATTAATGGGGACCCCGCTACGGGGTCCGACTGCTACCCTTTCAAGAGCTGAGTTCAAACAATTCATAAATTATACTTAAATCGAAAAGTAGTTCAACTCTCGAACGGATGTGAGTGAACACACCTTTAATTCAATGTCCTCGAATTCGATTATGTGAGTTTAGTGTTTAATTTGATTCTCTTTAACGTTTTCAAAAGTCAAGAGAACTAATTTGGAGCGTATAGTTTTAAATTTGTGCAAATCG
>JAQGCM010001133.1:0-17218 GCA_034699705.1 Hymenaphorura dentifera
CCCTAAACTGGAACAGAGAAATTATGTTTATCATCCTTATCATGTTGCCCAAGAGTTAATTTAATTAGTTGCCGGATAGAGTATCGCTTGTTTTGGTTTCCCAGCATCCAGGCAGATTCGTGGATTGGCCTATTTCTGCGCAGAAATTGATTAAATTTTCCACAGTTCGTAGTGTTATGTGGAGGCTAAGCTCGACTTGAGAACGAGATATGAGTTACTGGTGAGAATTTTGACAGATTCTCACACCGGTCTGCTATCAATCAACCAGAATTTGCTTATGCACAGTAAGGGTGTGAGCAACGAACAATTTTGTTCGCTCCGCCAACCATCGCTCACATAAGCAGTAATGGCATCGCGTTTGTTTATTTGCCCGATGACACATACTCTGTCGCAAGTAATTTGAAATGTGACACATTTTGGAGTGAATTCACTCAGAAAAAGCTTTTAATAAAAATGAATAGAATTGGAGAAATGTTGAGAATGCGAGCAAGAACGGAACTTGTCGGCGGTAGCACATTTCGCCAAAGCATCTACAACAAAGGACGCGAATTTGGAGTTGTATCCTAAGTAAATTTTGAGACTGCTTCCTAGAGAAGACGATGAAGGAGATGAGTCCCAGTGGCTCTTAACACTCTTAAATGGGCGACATTCGTAGACTCAAAATATATTTTTGCAAAAAAATTCAAACCTACACCAGACTTCGATATTAGTAAACGCACATAATTCACAAATTTGAAAAACTAATACCTTCTTACCTACATTTCCAAAGCAATGATCTAAATTAATTTAAGTTTGTTAAAGAATTTTACAAATTCGAAATTGCAATGGAACCTTTTTCTGATTCCGATCAAAAAATATGTTATATCGAAAACTCGCAAGCTGTTAACTCGACTTTAGCCTGCTGTACGGAACGGTGATGGGAAAATGACAGCTGTTATTTCGACCACATTTGAAACTAGGAAACGAAGTTGTGCGAAGAAATTTGTTGGGATCATCTCCCTGGCTTGCTAAGCGTTGAACCATCTTTGTTGCCAATTTTCTCAGGAAAACCGAAGTCCAACTGCGTAGCAAACAATCATTTGAAACTAGAGCAGAACAAAAAAATCATTCAAGGCACAAAATCCATAGTCTTACATTTCTAGTATTTATTACTAATCCTTTCGTATCTTTTGCAGATCGATCACGTAATAAACCCTTCTTGGCAAGCTCAGATAACCGGAAGAAAGAGATGGTTTTTACAACCTCCTCCAGAATGCTATCATCAGTGCTTCTCATTCCATGTGGACGTCGGACCTGGAGAAATAAGTAAGGATTACTCAGACATGACCGTCGTTCCGCCTTATTTCCAGTCGCAATTCCTTCGACAAAAAGAAAACTAGGGGCTTGAGCGAGCTTTAGGCTGCATACTTTTCTAATCAGTGAAATGTAATTCTGTTTGTCCATCAGGATTTATGTAGTGGTCAGCAAAAGTTTCACTGCTGACTTGAGGAACAGCAATCAGGAAAGCACCAATTCCATTTCTTGTTGATCATATGTAATTTCGTTGTGATCAAGCAATCTCGTCTGAGATTTCAGTTCATTTCAAAGAAGCTTACGAGGGAGGTACCCGAGGTGTAACACACTGATTTGTCTTGAATAATTTTGTTCTTTAAGTAAATACATCAAAATGAAAAAGTGAAACTGCATTTTTTCCGACGGGCATCCAAAGTCCGTAGGCAAATTTTTAAACATGATGACCCCATATGGCCAAATGTATTAGCGAAGGCGCTGAGGAGGGGTGCTTTGTGCTAGAAAAACACCATTCGCAAAAAAATCAAAGTTTTAGCATTTGACAAAAAGAACATCGACAATATTTTCTGTATATTTTTTATGATTTTTTAAAAATAGTTCCAGAAGATTTACTGGCTTAAAGCATCCCTCGTGAAAGACGTTCGGGCCATATCAAATGCATTAGGAAGTACGGGGCTATCACATTGAAAAAATAACCTGCCGAGTTTGGAAGCCCGTCGGGAAAAATCGAGTTTCACTTTTTCATTTTGATATATTTACTAACAGAAAAAAATTGTTCGGGACAAATCGGTGTGTTACACCTCGGGTACTTCCCTCGTTAGTAGACCCCAGTTCTACTTACGAAAAGTTGTTGCTCTCTTTTGCAAAAGTCTTGCTCTTGTATTGATGATTAATAAAGTATAAAAATTTACACTATCCACTATGCCTTCGTCGTACTGAAACGCAAACTCCGCTCAATCACTGCAAAAGTGGAAAATTCCATTCTAATACCACTACAATATTTTACAGTTGTTCTGGACACAAACAAATGGTATCATCAGACACAGATTTTGTCGGACGAAATGAGTATCACGATTGGATCCGAATATGACTAATGCCCACAAGAATTCTTGGGAAGCTTGGACTTCTTGACGAAACCAATAAGGACCAAGCATTCATTTCTGACGATTGATGGCAAGACCTTGGAAAGAGTGAAATTGGATTTCGTCCGAGCATCTTACGTGGATAAACACTCGGAGTGATACATCAGCTTTCAAGAAAAATCAGTACTTTATAGATTATTTTGGAAAACGTCAAGATATATTTCTACTAATTGTATCTTACGCCGTGGAAATATTTCAAGGCACAGAATTTAAACTTTATAAAAACAGGGCAAAATAAAAGCTTCAAAGAAGCGAAAAATATTTTCCATGCATTTCCTCTTTTAAACCCAGTTTTCTTGCTGTACTTCTTTACTCGTATTTGTGTGTCAAATACAGAGACGGATTAACAAAAATTATGATATTTGGTCATACCATATATTTAAGTAAAAAAGATGAATTGCAATTATCATGGCTAATTGGTGCAATAAAAAGAATTCACAAAAACTATCCAGTGTGTGTGTGTGTCTAATAGAGTTTTAAAGAATAAACAAAATAATTATTTGAATTGTATCAAAATTAAAATTATACGGCACAGATTTTTTTTGCCATATAAAGCATTCAAAAAATATTTCGGTATTGTGGAGTTTGACTCACTTAACCAACAGTAGTAGTGTATCGATCAGAAGCACTTAGACCACTTAGACGTGTCTTCGTGACAACAATTTCCTTGAACTTTCAGCTGTACCTGAACGTGATGATTCCTCAAAGTGTGCAAATCTGTTCGAAGAGCATCTTCAAAAATTAGACCGAAGCCTTCGTACGCTTACTTTGGCCTGCACTTTTCAAACTCGGTAAACAGGTAAGCCATTCCCAAAACTCAAACAAGCACTTAAAGAAAGTAACCATTTCTGTGAACCTAGTCAATCTCAAGATTTTAAACTCGGGACTTGATCGGTCAAGTTCTTTTAGTTGAGTTGGCGTTCCATCGAATGAAACTCACCAAAGTCAATAAGTACTTTGGAGTTGGAGGAATAATAAAAAAGCTTTTTGGAAGACGTATGAGAGTGAACTCTCTTCAGAAACTGCCTGGCATTGAATCAACTAGAGTGGACAAATGTTTTCGGGTCGCCGACAGAAAATAAAGCAAATCAACTCTATACCTAGTGAACTATAGGGAACGAAGAAGCCAACAAAAAAGTTAAGAGTTTATTATCTAAAGAATACATAGACGTTGCTATTCTAGTCTAGCGAACCAGGTTATACTACTAGCCGCCTAGTTTCCCGGGATTCAAGAATTGCTCCGAGAACTTAAGATTAGATGAAGAAAGGACAATTCTGTAAGTGAAAGTCCTGGCTCGTGGCCCAATTCAATATTTACGATAGGCAGAGGGCATGAGTTCGACAACTTAAGATCTTCAAGAGAACAATTTTTGCACGCTTCAGCTACCCCAACTCTGGATCAAGTTGAAATTTATTTGGCTCACCATGGCACTGTTTTTTATGTGCCAGATTTCATATACTCGAAATCCATTCTGAGAAAATCACAATAGCAAGTGTACAATGCTGTAATGTTCTAATCAAGGAATTAAAAAAGAGATTGCTTTAGCTTTGTGCAAATATATTCAAGTGAGTTGTATAAAAACCTTGTAAGAAAATCGTTTCCTATGCCATTTCCAGCCGAGAATTTTTTAGAGTACTGAAGCGTGAAGCTCTACAAAGTCATTTCCTTTGCTCCGGAATTCTTGTCTGCTTCCTGCTGTGTCAGAATTGTAGTCCCAGGAGCACTGCATTGAAATGGTACAACCGATGACCAAATAAAACCCGTTACCCGGATCCGGAACATTACAACCGTACGGAAGAATCTACTCAGAAAACATAACTAAAATGCTATGCTTTCTCCAGTGCTTTCACTACGAGGAGAGCTCTCATCATTTCATTCCATGAGAAACTACTTTCATTTCCTTCTCTGATTCTGGCTACATCAGAAACAGCTCAAAACCTTGTGCAACAATTTCTAAGGAACCAAAGCTGGTCAAAATTCCATATTACATCTTCTCAGAAATAAGTATTTTTCTTGGATAGAGAATGGCTTGCGGGCACCGAGAATTTTTAAGGGGTTGCAGCTGCAGGTTCGTCTTTGGTAGAATTTTAAATTTCGTAAGCAATTATCTTCAGGCAAAGTCCGCCGTAACCATCAGGCTACATTCTTGAAACAACTTCATTACTCTACCCTTAGTACTAATTAACCGAGAACCGAGATGATATCCAGATAACATAATAATTTCCGGCGTAGAAATGTTTTGATTGTACACGAAATCCTCATAACTCTCTATCTGAGCTCCGGATTCTGCGAACTTGAGAATTTTATATAATATGAGAGTTCAGAAGAACCCTTTCGGCTTAATCAACCTACATTTCCAGAGGAAGCCCATTAACTAGGAATTATGACGGACTCAATTTTGATGACGACGTATAAAAAACGGTGCATTTTTTCTCGACTTTATTTCATGTCTCCTGACTTGACTTGACGTTGCTCTCCTGGCTATAAACTAGACTTTTCCTCCTTTGTTATTTGACGCTTGGCTGTGACGAATGGAATAGTTGGAATTGGAGCCCACTTTCGGCTCCACATCGCATCGTCTCGAACTCGTACATACATATACTTTTTGAAACCAAATGGTGAATTCCTGAAGAGCTTGTAAAAACTGGAGTGCCTGCAGTTATTTCGAAGTGGTTACATCCTTGGAGATGCTTTTTTGGGTTGAAATGTCTTCACTCCCAGTATCATTATCGTCATGTACGTTCCATTTCCTTAGGAAATCCCAATTCTCTAGGGCTCGACTCAACTATTCGAAAGAAACCAAAGGATAAATCTTTGACTTCCTTTCATTTCTTACTATTGCAAAGGCGGCTAAAAAAATAGCGATAAAAAGCATTAAAGCAGAGAGTTGAGTTTATTTCTTCAAGTGAATTCCCAAACCATGTACGGAATAGGATGTGAAGGAACTACCTCCACATTTATTTAATTTTCTGCAATTGCACCGCCGGGAATTTCAGAATAGCTTTCGGCAATCCACTAAACAACGACAACAAACGTCAACTTTTCCAGCATCCATACATGATTCTGTCCGTCAATGTTTTCGTAAGATCGCTCCGAAAGTTTCGCAAGATGAGTAATGTTCAAAAGTTAAAGGTCAGGTTCTTAGGTCACCGGGGATGACGTCTCGTCTGACAAGTTCATGTCATCTTTCACGTTTTCTTTTGGATGAAACATGTTCTACTTTCACACTCTTCTAAACTTTTATTCCATGAAACGCGAGAACGACAAGCTGCCGCTGGCGTGTCCACGACGACTATCGAATAAACTTTTTTTATCTCGGATGTAAACATGAGGAGCAATTGAACAAGAGCTTCCTGACCTAGTTGGACTGTGTCTCACCTCACTGTGAGTTGATTTGGAACTCAGGTTCACTGAATGCTAATTACTATTTGAGTAGGCTTCAGATTCCGCCATTTGAACTGTTCTACACAAATTCAGAGCTATCGAATGTTCAAACTCTGGAAATTGGGGTCATGTTGGTTAAGTGAACTCTACCTATTCGTAGTACCTATATGATTACATGTATGGGAAAAAGCTGATTCATTCTTGGATTATGTAATGACCTCAATCCTTCAGTCTCGATGTAATTCACCACCAAATGAGCATAGCTAAAACACAAAAATTAAGGAGTGAAATAGGAGAGGCTCAAATTCGAGAGGAAAATAAAATAAAAGTACTAATATTTCCTCAGAGTAAGCTTCGTCTCGCTGAAACCTGAGAATTTGATTAATCACTCGCCTTTTCTTTAACCAGTTCGACTGGCGTTAGCAATAGGCAAACCTTTCGAAATTCTTAACGTTAAGTTGCATGCAATTCTATAGATCCAGAATACAACAATGCAGTGATAAGAGATAAGAATTGAAAAGAAATTCCAACTCAAGGACAGAGCGAAGTAGAACTTGAACTATTTGTTAATTGATACAAAGGGGAAGGAGCACTTGTAGCAAAAGTTCCTCTAAAAAGTAACTTTTTTCTCCATGTAATTGCAAAAAGAAACCAAAGTCTTCTTTTTTTCTCCGTTCAAGTTTTGAAGGTGAATTAAAATTCATGGTTGCTGACTACAAGTTTTAGAGTGGGTTTTTTGGTATAAAGTAAATGGTGAACGGAAGTAGAATGAGATCCCCCCGATGAGTCTCCGACGTTCGGGCTTTCGATTCGTTTTCTCTTCTTGGGAAAAATTCTCGAAGAAAGTTTTCGGAGGAGCAGGGCACATGTCTAATGAAATAGAGGAGGCATGTCATTCATACTAAATAGAAGAAGAGATCCTTCATTTTCAAGTTATCCACTTTCCTCACTAAAATCTCGTTTGGAAGTCCTAGTTCATACCATGCAGTCAAAGTGTGAACTTTGCGTGTAATTTAAACCTCGATTGAGAGTGAGTCTATCATACCCATATCAATGGGAGTGCCAATTTTGAACAAAAGATCAAATTACCTCAACAAAGACCCTGGCATACTCCTCCAATCAAATGATCAAAGTAGATCACGATGTGAGTGGGTTACTAATTAAAAGCCCTTGCAGCCAATTTAATAATTTGGTTAGCTCTGCTATGAAGTTTAATTATGGGCTGAAACGCAGCTTAATTTTATGAGTAAGCTAGGTGGGTGGTTGTTTGTTGAATGGTTAGCATCTGTGTATGAGTTAAGCCTATTATCAAAGAGCCCAGAATAGTTCAAATCAAATGCAAAACGTTATAACAAAAACCGCAAATCTGCTTTGTGAAACAAGTGAATTTGTGGCAAATCTAAAATGCAATTGCTTCTGGCATCTGGCCATATTCATAATTAAATGGCGAAATTTCAAAACTAACTGCGCATCGAAGCCAATGACATTTTCGTATTACCGCTCAGACTGTATATGTGTGCTGGGCTCGTGGAAAGTCAATATTATATTGTATAGTCGAACTTTAACATGTAATTCGAATTGACGTCATCATTAGCCAATAAACCCTTTTCTATTTTCGAATTTGAGTTTACAAGAAATTCTAAATCTTTAGTTTTCTTTTCTTTACCTTTCGAAACTCGCTCAAGTCCTAACGATCTTTTTTTCGAACTGACTGAGCGAAAACATTTTTTGTGATACTGCGTGCGTGCTTTCTTGAGAACAAACTTTTGGAGATTACAGAGATTACTTTCACCGCCACATTTTGGCTAGATCTCACGCTTGAAGTTGATGCTCCCTTCTATTCACATCCCACCAACTTTACGCTTCGAGCAGAATGAAAATGTGGATGTTCGCAATTCTAGCCTTACATGGTTGAGGAAATTGAGACAGAATCATTTCTTTTAAGTGTTTGTGAACATTGCAATTTTCAATACGTATTTTTGGCTTGTGTTCAAATTTCTGGATTTCTCTACGCACTTTATAGCATAATTTCGCTTTTTAAGCCGAAGTATCGACGAATAAAATCCTTGGACTTTCCTGACAATATCTATTCAGTCCCATTTAAATGCATAGATGCTGATGCTGGAATCCAATACCATCTTACTTACATCTTAAAATATCGTATTTGTTTTTAAGCACTTTTTATTCCATAAGCGCAGAGTGCAGCGTAAAAGTAAATGCAACAATTGCTAATATTAACTTTAATGTCTACAATCTCATTGACCTCATGTAGCTAGTATTGTGTAGCTTCCTAAGTTCACACCTTTAGCTTGGTAAAATGGATTGTTGAGAAAATGTGTAAAACCAAAGTTGAGCAATGCCAGCTGGAGATTTTGCTAATGTCTAAAATTTTGCACATGAGACTGATCGTACTGGTTACAATTTACAATTAAATGTGACGCATCATGCAGCTGTCATAATATCTTTCCGTGATTGAGAAGGAAATGACATACTATCCGTTGAGCTGATAAATATTTGATATCATGTTTCAGTTTTATTGACCACAAAATTATCATCCAAAAGCTTTACCAGCTAGCGAGGTCAGCTTAGCAGGAGCAAATTGATTACGTGCAATTCAGGAGACGGCTGTGAGGCAATTGAATCAATAGCAATTACAGCTGTACAGTAAAGTGCAAATTTTAGTCAAAACAAGACAATACCTTTGCAATACTTTTGCAATAATTTTGCAATACTTATTATTCGCACGAGCAAATAAAAAACCAGCAAGGAGTTTAATTTTTTTTACCCATTTCGTTTGATAAAAATGAACAAAATTCAAAGAACTCACATTCTCGGCAATGTTGACTCACTAACAGAGTTCACTTTGAATGCCCGGCGGCTATTTGTTTACTTGGACGCATTTAATCTGCTTTCTCTAGCGGAGCGTCAAGTTCTCGTAAGTTATATTTGTTAGATTCGCCTTATGGAAAAATATTTTTGATGTGGTATTCCCAGTAACTCTGCCTAACCTGTAATTCTTGTTAAAAGCTAAGCTTTCCGGACGACAAAAGTCGGCTCAGAGAAATGTACACAGTGTTGTCTCAAAAAGATTCAGGGAATTATTACGATGTCATAAAATCTTTGAAGCTGACTAACAACAAAAATGCTGCCAACATCTTGGAAGAAATATGTCCAAGCACGACGGTTAATGGCAAAGATTCGAGTCTGCAATTTTTTATTGGCACTGATTTTCAAGGTTAGTCAATTCTCATTGTCCACCACCGTCGAAGTCGGTTGACGTCAAACTATACTTTGTACGAATTTTCTCTTTCAGTGACTCGAAAGCATGTTGCAGTGATTGTTGAGATTCTAGAAGTTTCAGGAATCTCTCAGGCAGAATGGGAACAAGTTACGATTGATCTGATTGAGAAAAACTACTTTGACATGATTAATTTGGTGACTCCATCCTTAGCACTTAAAATGATGAAAACTTTAGACGCTTGGACAGAAAAGAGTGAAGATTCAAGTGCTACATTTTCCAAACTGCTCTATACGATATCACAAACTAACAGATCAGCAGCCGGTAACTTCTTTTTTGGAATTAATGTATTTTTTAACGCTAACGAGATTCTAAAGTCTAAAGTTAATCTTTCCCCAGAACTGCTGCTCGCCAACAAAGACGAAATAGTGGAAGTCGAATAAAGTTTCCTCCTGACTTTTGAGAGGATTGAACTTTGATTTCCGACTTGGTGAAACAGCTTGTTGTCGATATCAAGAAATGTTCATGTTTTTTACATGTTGTTTGAAATTGTTCGACTGTGCTATAAAACGGCAGTTATCTTGAATTTTATTTAGATTCCTGCCACACACTAAAACTTTCGCCGGTTTCAAGACTTTTTAAGTTGCAATTTTCTGTGCGCTGGAAATTGCGAAATTTGCCAAGCTTACGAATGCATGAAAACTATCAAAAATAAATTGCTAAATCTTTTCGGAGTCCGACCACACCTGATTAAACACAGTTTCTTGTGAAATTTTGACACAGTGCCTGTGCTGTAAAATTAAATTGGTGTAGAAATACGGTTAAGCCAAGGAGTGAAAATGATATGTTGTAGTGCACGAGGGTCTGCAATCCAGTGATAATATTGTCTAAAATATTAATGCTGCCAAGCTCAAGTTGAAGGCTTCTCTGATATCTGGAGCCAACCGAATTTAATACAACTTCCAGCCATACGTTATATATTGAAATGACAAACTGAGCTGCATCGTAAAATTTTGCGGTTTAGTAGATTTTCTTGGAATTGATGAGAGCGGATCAGTAGAGTGAAAAATTGTCAAGTCCTTCATTTTTATTAAAGACGAATAACTTACGCATCAAGGAACAACATGAAACTCTAAAAGGCTACATTGTTCGGGTTTCCGGCATTTTCTTCATGGTCCTCCGCACCATGAAGATGAATATGAGCAACGAAGCCAAAACGGCTTCCGTTTCATCAAATATTCTTCACAGCAGTATTTCACAGTCAAATGCACAAAAGACGGCTTGTTGCGCGCAGATATGATACAAAATGCAACTTCCGTTGCGCATAACTGAAGCGAACAATTTAAGTTAGTCGAGGTTTGGGCATCTTTCGCCTGCCTTTAAGATATGGCGAACATAGGATTTTGTACTATAAATCAATGTATTTTGTACGAAATAAATATATAACAAATTCTAATACAGCATCTGCAAAACCTGTTTGCCGGTTTTCACTTGTGAGTACTACAAAAATGGCAGCTCGACTATAAAGTCGAGCTGGGAGTAAGTCTACGCATTCGTAGTTTACAGAGACGCGTGCATTGTTTGTCTTCTTCTTTTGTACATCTTTGGCAGAGCTCATGTAAGCGGATAATAGACAAAATGAAATTTAACTGGCCAAATAAAACTACAGGGACTTGTTTACGTGACTTGTTTGAGTTTGTCTTGCTAGCTAAGTGTATTCAATGGAAGTCCTGAAACTTGCTTATAAATTCGAAGTCGAAAGACGGATTCGTTTGTCTCAGTTTCCAGTTACGAGCAAAAGAACAACAAGTCACTTGGCTGGTGAAAGCAAACTTTCTCCAAGCGAATGAGGAGAGCCTAACGGGCCAGGTAGTAACTTTATTTTAATGAGGATAGCTTAAGGATGCTACACTGAAGACAGCACTAAAGACTCCCATATCAAAACTTGCCACTCATTTGTTGAAAATACTAAAGCGAGTAAGTAGGCCGAACTTTGGCAAAACCTGGGCTAATTTATTAAAGTGACATCAATGCCTTTCTTGAGATATGAACCACAGCATGTCATATAGAAGTAACACCCTGCGCCGAATTTGATATTTGCTAAAACTTTATTTTTATGAAACAGATAAATCCGAATAAATTAAACTTGGCTTCGTTGCTTAGAATTTTTAGGCATTTACGGTCCAAGACAGCAATGATTTCTTTGAAAAGTGAACCCACAAGAAATGCCATCTGAAGTCGTTCTGAAGTAGGCATATATTTTTATGTTAAAACTTATTTTATTGTCATTTCTCTCATACAGATGTGAATATTTACCGAAAATTTTGTTTCTGCTTCCCACTCACTTCATTACAACTTTTTGTAAACTTTGTCTTCAAAGACGACAGCCTGACTTTGGGTCTTTCCTTCGTCTTGTTTTGATTATAATTCTCTGGTGCAGCTTTCACTACCACAATATCTGTTCCTGGAGATTCACTTGGCTTCACCTTTCTTTCTTTTCTTGCACGTGGAGTTTCTTTCAAACTTATAGACACAGAGGCTGGGACGGTTTTCAAAGGAATTGCAGAGTCGCTCAATTCATCAGAATTCAAAGTTATTTTCGACCCTCCCGTTGTCCCTATCGTCCGTCTGATGGGACTCCACTTTCTGAGCTTGCCGCGCTCATTCGTCATCGCCATTTTCTTATTAGCGGCATAAGGCGAAGGTCCTTATATTTCAGAAAAGCAAATTCGATTAACAAGAATTAAGCATTGAAATTTTAATATAGAAAACTTACTAGAATTTGGCCGCAACTCTTTCTTATATTCGACAGGACATTTCTTCAAACAAGTTTGCGAGATATCACTGAACGGAGCACTCGATTTGCTCGTCGTCGCGCCGCAAAGTCGCGGTGAATTGATTAACATGTCCATGAGGTCAATCTTACGCGGAACCTGATTTGTATCGGAAGTCGAACTGGACTTTGTGACCCAATTATGATCGTCGCTTCCTTCTTTAGTTGTACTTGAGGTTGTATATTCGAAAGACGATGATGATTCTGCAACATTATTGGTTCTGATTTTTCCGACACCAGACTCAGCAGATTGACTGTCTTCAGCCAGTCCAACAGTTACTGGCGGCTCATATTCGACAACCGGTGTTCGGATGAGTTGCACCAAATCCTCAATTGAGGTCAAGGACGGAAAGTCAATTTCATCTTCATCCTTCTGTTGCACTTCTTTCTTCAATGGTCTCAAGGGCTGTTCCCCGTACAGTTTGCTCAGAATCTCATTGTATTTGTCATCTGTGTCTGGAATATTTTTATGATTCTGGCAGAAAGTCTTGTGTAGGTACTTCATGTAGTTGAGAGAACTCGCCAAAATCGTTTCACTCCGAAGAAGTTCGTCAAAAATGAGAGTGCACATTTGTTGGTAGTAGTTTTCAATGGATTTCCGACTCCCAACTTCACGCTCCAAAGATTTGTAATAAAGAAACTCACTCAGAGTAACAGTTAAAAATGGTTCATCCATTTTGAGAGTGCTCAAAAAAGTTTTGCTCACGAGGTCGATTTCTTTCCGGTTGAAATTGAAAACGCGTTTTGCGTACTCAACTTTGTCTTTACAATCCTGGTGATTCAGGTACAAATTGTCGAATTGGCTTCGTAGACTTCGCAGTCGGTCCGAAGGGTTGGCTCCGGAGTCACCTTTGTCGAAACAAGTCACAGCCTCAATCTGCCAATTTTTCCATTTCAATTTCCATTCTGCTTCTTTGGATTTAACGCAAGATTTTGTGAGCCCTTCGTCTAATTTTTTCTTTCTTCCCAACAATTGAATAAAGTTTTCAAGGGCTGCAGGGTCAGCAATAAATTGTGTTCTGGATATGAATGGTGATCCGATTGCAACAGCGCTCGTCGATGGATCCTTTCTTCCATCTCCCATTCCAAAGTTCCCTGCAGGTTCACGTTGGATCGAAGGGGCGGCTACCATCGGCTGCTTACAACTTTCGCAGGACATATCTTTCAGCAAAGCTTGCAAAGTTTTGACCTGCATTTGAAGGTCGGACACCATTTTTCCGTGATGAAGTCCATGTCCGTCTTCAGTTGTAATATTCTTTTGACAATGAACCCGAATTTGCTTCGCTCGATCAGCATACTTGAGAGTATTGTAAGTATCGTCGTACGTGAGGCTTGTAGGGGCGATGTTGGCAATCATGACCGTTTTGCAATTCCCCCCGAGGGAATCCTTCAAAAGTCTTGTTAGTTTCGAATCTCTGTACGGAACGTGTTTTTTCCCGTCGGCTAAGGCATTAATACAATTCCCAAGGGCCAGTAAAGATTTGTTAATATTGGCTCCTTCACGATGTCTTGAAGCTTCTCCACAGGATCCCAAAGCTCCAGCTCTTTCAGACCCGGCCAAATCTACCATGACTAATTTAGCCTTCGCCATGTTATAATTCAGACAAGAATGAGTGAACCTCCGACGCATTGCAACAGAGACTTGAAAGACGGCGTGAGACCGAGAAGATTCCGAATTATGATCTGTCGGATGTTGAGTTCGTGCACTGTTTCCTGATGAAAGCAATTCCAACATTTCAGACGGATCTTTTGGCCTGTGCGTTGTGAGATTTGGGATGTTGACCCCGTGGAGACCATCTTCTCGAATGTTAAGGATGCCAGAGGGGCGTAGCAAATCTCTCAAGGATTCATTGTAGATTTCCAGATAGGATACAACGACTTCCGACTCGTACTCGTTGGCCATTTCACTGATTCTTCGGTAGAGTTCCATCGCAACCAGAAAAGTAAGTCCAGGATTTCCGTGAGAGCCCAGCATTGTGTAAGTTTTTCCTGAACCTGTTGCCCCATACGCAAAGACAGAGCAGCTGAACCCACAAATGATGTGGTTAACGACAGACTTGAATGTTTCTTCAAAGATTTCAACATTGGATCGTTTCGGCCCAAAAACATGATCAAATGTGAATCGCATGTCTTTATTCGGTCGCTTCTGGCAATCGTGGACTTTTTGTTTAACTCCATGAAAGTAAAATTCTTCTTGGTCTTCTTTCGGGTCGAATATTAACGTGTCGCCTTCAAGGACTTTGAGAACACTGCGAGCGATTTTTACTCTCTCCTTGTTATTTTTCGGTCGAATTCGGACTAAAACTTCGATATTGTCTTTTGGATTATGTTCTAAGAACATTTCGGCTGAATTGACGACATCCGTTCCTTGAGAAACTGGAAATATTCGAGGACTTACAAGTTTTCGGGGTGGATGAGGGCGTTCTTTCTTGGCTTTTTTCTTTTGTTGAATTGGTGCTTCGAATGCTTGTTTTTTACCGGCCGGAAATGACATTATGTTCATAATCGGAGCTCCTATGGCCATGCTTGTTGGACCCAGAAAAGACTGACGTGAGTGGGAAGCAGAAATTTCACTTAAGACTGAGCGTGTAAGTTAATACTGATCTGATTGCATGAATTGATTCTATGTCCGCCAAATAATTAAGCTAACAGCTTCCACAACTGATAAAAATCAAAGAAAATCAGGACTGGTCTTTCAAACGCATCTTTCTTATAAAATATAGGATTAAGAAAAAACGTGTTAAAGAAGAAGCGAAGAAATCATGGAAAGAGATTTTCTAGTACATTTAAAAGTTCAAATTGTTGTTTACACCAAATCGTGGCCGTGGCCATGGCGAGATACCCTGTAGTGAACGCAATTTCCTTCAGCACTTCTCAGTTTTCCGAATCCTCCGAAGCAGAATACTTAAACAAAACCAAAGAAAACTTCCAAAAATGTTGAATTATATTCCCAAATCGAAACGCTGCAGAAATTCCATTTCGAGGGTTAGAATAAAAAAACGAGAAGCCGGGCAGCTGTAATATATTCTGTAGCTGACAAAAACAGCTGCAAAATGAAATTTATGTTTTATTGGAACGCTCAACCAGAAGAATTTCAAATATTTCCATTCAGCTGATACCACTCCACAAATATTATAAAAAAATTAAATGCCAATATCGAAAGATTTTTAAAGAACAGTCAATAAAGTTGCATTTCTCACACATTAACATAAATCGGAGAGATTTTTTTCAGAAATTGAAGTGGGAATTGTTATTTTTGCTTGTATATGAATTGTCAGCACTTATTTCATAATTCCACGCTTTGCTTAAGAAATTGATTCTTATGTCATGTACTGCTGAAATTCAGGAATACATTATAAAGTCAACAGAATACTTTCAAAGTTTCAACGAGCTCCAACTCTACTCCAGGACGTTGGGTAGGAAAGAAACTTGAAAGATGTCACCGTCAAAAACACCCACAGCAGTTCATTTCAATGGTAGACACCAAGATGCCAGAGTTGGGGTCCCTTATGTATCTCACTTAAAAGATTTGTGTAACACGAGAATGAAGTGACATTTCATAAGACAGTTGAGTGAAGGCTTCTAGATTTTTGCAATGGAGATGAGTAAAAGTTTCGCTCCGCTTTCGCTCACAACTTTGAATTCCAACATCCCAAAGGAACCGCAAAACCTTAAGAAAAACAGACTTGACAGATTCAGAGCAGGAAGGACGAGATGAGTACATCCACAGAGTAGTCGAAAGAAAGTTAGATAAATATTCCAAGAGTACGAATTACGATGAGAAAAAAGACATTTTGCTTTTGCGTTTTCACTTTGGACCCCAGCGGACTCCAAATACATCGGCAATGATTTCCGTCTTCTGGCTTTCCTTGTTTGCTTAGCATGTAAAAAAAATAGACAGAAAAACTCTAGCGTGAAAAGAATTGCTCGATCTCTTATTTCTCGGGATTCTCATCTTCTTTTCGGAAGAAGAATAGGATCCGGTAGAAAAAATACTGGGACTGTTGGTACTTTCTTTAGATTTGTCCAGAACCTTGTCACTGGTTTATCATGCATGCGACTCTGTGAGTCTTCACAGTTTCCCTCTGCTATTATTTCTCGATCAAAGGACGAAAAAGAAATTAGATCAGCATTACGGCGGTACGGCATCGAATTCAGCTCTTCAGAAAACCAATTCGCTCATGCATTTTACATGACACATTTTCTTTTGGCATAGTGCGCCGTAGAATTATTTTTGATGAAAAGGAAATAGTTGAAATGCTATAACCGACTTGCGACAAACTCGAATGAGTAAGGTTTCCAACTCAAATTTTCTATGCCATACTTGTACATTTGCATATTTCATCTCATTTTATAAATTTCAATAATGCTGCCGCATGACTAAAGCACTTTGAAATCAACAAAAGCCAGAAAGGATGGGTTCAGTCCTCTGGGCTTTATCGTGAAGTTTAACTAACCTAACATAAAATTGAATATAAATTCTTACGAACAAAAGTTCAATAAATCTGGGACCTCAAGAATATATTTGCAGGCAGGCACTGCGAC
Organism: Hymenaphorura dentifera; assembly: GCA_034699705.1. Classification (NCBI taxonomy): domain Eukaryota; kingdom Metazoa; phylum Arthropoda; class Collembola; order Poduromorpha; family Onychiuridae; genus Hymenaphorura; species Hymenaphorura dentifera. The sequence goes on from JAQGCM010001133.1 coordinate 16,434, forward strand.
CGAATTCATGTATATAAAAATATTAGAAACTGCCAGCAGTCGAGGGACTACAGGGTCACAGCGTGTGATTTGAAAATTGGTTCGTTTATTGCAGATATTCTAGTGGGCTTCGCAGTGGTTGGTTTGTGTTGTGAAAATTCTGGTTTGAGTGTGAAGCAGACATCTGGAAGAAAGTGGTGATTACTTTTCCTGAATAACTTTGGTAGAGCTAAGGCGTCTGAGTTTTTACTCGTTCATTCACTGCGTTCCTTCACAGCTGGGGGGCCTATCTTCAGAGTACATGCAGAGAGTAGAGTTATTGGAGAAAGCATTAGTAGTAATAACTGAACTAATTTTGGTCTGGGAAGAATCTTAAACCTGGTAAGAGCTCGAGGGTAGTATGTTTTGAGCCTCAGCCGTCAGATTTTGTGGTCTTGTCGGTTGTGGTTTTATCCAAACTTCCGTTGTTTACAGTTCAACCAGACTTTTGCAGGACATAAAAACACATTTTTGTCCGTCGATCTTACTGATAAAAATAACGACGACGCCGTTAGCATGCTTTCTCTGCTCATTCTGATGCAAACATGTACAAACAGCTCATTCGAAGGAACAACAATGATAACAAAATCGACAACATTCTTAAATTCAAGTCATCCGTGCTCTGCAACTGTAGAAATATTATATCACAGAGTCCGCAGAGTGTATTAATGTTATTTACTGCAAAAAGAAATTAATAAAATGTGCAGAGCACATACCCCAAGCGATCGCTTGCAGTAGCTAGTAACCACATCAACATCAGCGAGATG
>JAQGCM010001134.1:0-17214 GCA_034699705.1 Hymenaphorura dentifera
CAACAAAACCAAATTCCGAAGTCCATAGTCATTGTCCGTGAGAGAATGAAAAAGTTCCGAGCCAAAAGTCAAATAATCAAATAAAAGTCAAATTTCTTCAAACAAATTCATATTTTATCTAAAAAGTAAAGCCCGAATTTTTAATATAAAACAGGGTGGTCCAAAAGTAACTAACCATGAGAAACAGCTATGCTTTCCTTTTTCGGATTAATGGGTTCACAATTTCAAACTTTGTCATCTCGAGAACAATAATTGCCTTAGCGAATTCTTTAATGAACGCTACTATTGCTTTATTTGATATTCACAACGCCACCCAATACGACTCCTGTTTGAGACAAGATTATTTCTTATCAAAAAGTTCTCATGATACGGACTTCCACATTGCCAACAAGCGTCTCCGAAAAAAAAGTATGCAAAGACGACCTGCAGACCTTTTCTCGTGAGTGGCCCGAAGTTTTCATCTTTTTCAAACAAGGTGACAATGGCACCAGCCACTGAATCTGGAATCTCTGCCAAAACTTTGTACTGCCGTTTTGTACTCCATTTTTCAAACGTTGTCTTTTCTGTGGTCCTAACAATAAAACGAAATATTGCTATTAACATGGACGCTTGAAAGAGACTTTTCGATTGGGAAGACTATAATCGTATAATATTTAACCGAGTGGTCCCAAATTTGGCAGCTCAGGTTGCATAAGGCAACATTTACAAATTTGCATTTACAAATTACGCTCTGATTTCAAAAAAATTAGTTCTATTTTAAAACTGAACTTCTTTAGGAATTAATACTCCAATATTACCTTATAATTGTATGGTTTGGACAATCTCTTGTGGTGTGGTTGAGTTGAGTCATCAAACACTCCCATATAAACCCGGGCACCATATTTTGAAAATGTGAGCCTGGATCCAGGTTCATCAGCGACTTGGTTGGATTCCTTAGTCAACTCAAGAATTTCTAATTTTAGCATGTTCATTTTTCGTGTTAGATCAAAGATTTCATCGTTTTTCTTTGATACTGATTTGTGGAGCGCATCGCCGATCTCAAAGTGACCAAAAAGGTTGAATATGACCTTTAATATGATCTTTCTTATATTTAATTGGGACTGGTTACATTCATTGGTAGAAATTAACAAAATTCGCAAAGTGACCACAAGCGATGTCCGGTTCCCTGGACTTCAGGATCTGACAAACTTTTAAAGGATCAATTTGGGCACTCAAAATTACTAATTCCAAAACGATTTTATGTATTGTTGTCTATCGCTGCAAGAGGAAATCGGGCGGAACGAACGGAATTACCACGTTAACTTTCTGTGTCGGTGTGTTGCAAAAAATCACAGAAATTGCATCAACTTCTTTTCAGACAGTGACACCTTTCGTGTCGATCAACTATGTACAATACCGGAGGGAACTTTACGTCGGCCTGGACCAAGGGTCTCCACTGCAAAAGGGCAGAAAGAATATTGACCCGGCATCGCAGCATACTTGATGTCTTCTTCGACTATATATATTTAAAAGCAGGTGAATAAGTGTGGTCTAAATGGCAAGCCTGCACCTGCGTCAGATTTCAGCCCAGATTTAAGTTGCTACAACGATTTTTCTCATAGGCTCTGACCACATTGGCATTTACAGATGTAATCTAAGATTAAAGTTCGATCTTCGTTGGTACAATCGGCTGTTAGGAAGACATCATCATTTCTGCTGAGCAAGTTTGGAATTCATGTTATCACAGAAATTGCATCAGCTTTTTTCACACATGTGTCTTTTTATCGACAACGAACGGTCGGAACTAACTTGTGCCTGGACTCTAGATTTAGAAATGCGTGCTGACTGATTGGAAAGTCGAACGAAATGCTGAAATAGTGAACCCAGTGAGAACTGAATTCTTAAATGGATTGGTAGAGAATTAACTTGAACGCCGATAATATTTTTGAAATGTGATATCAACGAACTGATGTTCAAAAGTTGCGTGCCCTCGATCGATTGTTCTTGATCAATTTTGTAATTTTTGCCAATTCTTAGAGAAATAATTGTTTGCGTCAAACCACAATGCTCCGATACTCCGGTTATAAACACAAAAGTAAATTTTATCACGGGAAATGAATTTTTAAAGCCAGTCGTCGCGTCATATTGCCAACCCGACGACATAAAAAGATATAAACAGTTGAGCCCACATTTCAGTTGTGTAGGGTTATCCAAAAGCACAACTATTTGTCATTTGGAGAAGTACATACGTAAAATAGTTGGTTACTTCTGGACCACCTTGTGGATGCTTGCAACGTAGATCCTAGACAATCTCAATTCTCGATGTATCTCATTACAAACCTCGAGAAACTTAAGGATTTGAAATGAATATGTATGAGTTGAAATTGATGCCTCGAGTTATGCGACCGTTTCTGGGCCGTCATAAAAAAATATTAACACAGATTAATTGTCCGAAAAATATAAGGGCAAACTGTTACAAAATCATTTGAAGTGCGTTGTGCGAGTGACGTCCAATAATCGATTCTAAAACGAAAGTGAAGTCGAAATTAATTTATTCGTTTTCAGAGTTTGAGTAACATGCGACTTTTAAGACTAATAGATATAAAATTTCAACCAAAGATTTCTTGCTTGGATTTTGGAATCAAGTTACGCGACAGATTAAGGTTAGATCGAATTTTGGATTAATAGAATTTGGGCCGACTGAAAATTCCAGTGCGCAGTTCCACCGTAACTCCATACTATTTCTAAAATGTGGAGTTTGAAGCGTCTCACGATCATTTCATTCTTTTTAACGGATTAGAGTAAAAACCGTTGACTTTGGAGTGAAAAGTTTGGAGTTTGGAACGTTTGCGTTCAACCATCAAAATTCAAATTGAGTAAGGGATTTGAAACTCAAATTGATCAAGTTTCCATCGAGTCCCTCATTGCGACGCCTACTTGAAATTTTGGAACGCAGAAAGCATTGCAAAAAAGTTACCAGCTGCGACAGGGTCCTATCCACTGAAACGCAGCATGAATTTATATTTTGGAAATACACGGCCGGCATTAATACAAATTTCGAGCCCGGAAAGCTGAGGATTCCTGCTCTGTACTACTGGCTCGTAATTTTAGAAAAACATCCAGCTGTGCTTCCACTTTCGATGAGTGCTACCAAAAGTTACAAATTACTTGCGACTTTGGAAAATTTTCAAATTGAGTTCTCAGATCCAATGAAGAAATTTTAATGTGAAGATTCGCATTAAAATCGCATCTGTGTATTGGCTACTAGTTCAAAATTTTTTGTGAGGCCAGCCGATAGGTTTTCAGGATGGTACTTGATCAAATTCAAGACAAGATTTTTTATTTTGAAAGAAAAAAACGTTTGCTTTGGTTGGTTTATAAAAATTGCTCCCTACCCCAACTTTATAAATTGAATTTGAGTTCTACAAATTCATTTCATTCCTTCTCAGAATTGACTAAGTCCAACCTGCTATTTAGAGACTGAAGCCCGACATGGGTGTTTACAATAAATTAAAGGCTCAACACAAATCTTAATTTTTTTCTGATTCAGTTCAACAAAATGTGAATAAATGTGGTCTGAAAGAAAACGGACAAATGCGAAAACGAATGCACAGCAAAAGACTAGGCAAAGCCGGTCGGCCATAAGCAAATCCTCCCCCGTGGGATTTGGCACAAATTTGGCACGGAGGTGTCGGAGGTCATGTAGATGATAAGTGAAACTCGGTTAGTCGGGGCATTGAGCTCTCTGACCAGTGGTCACAGAAGTCAGGTTACCAGATTGTAGCTCACATCACAGAAGGACGGCCCGCACTTAATGACACCTCAGTTGACACCTCATCCAAGGTCGTGTAGAATGCCGAGGAAGTATCTCGATTCTTAATTTTGTTTCAAGACTTTTTTTAGACAATTTGTCTCAATATTCCGCTAATATTTCTGGAATGTCGAATAAACAACCCAATGTTCAGAAAGATGGCATATGCAAAAATATGGATTTTTACACGAAATTGCAAACTACGTACTTGAATTTGAGCACAAAAACAAATTCAACATAGTGGAATGTTTTCTTGTAAATTTCCGTAGCACTTTGTGTGACGACAAATCAAAATCCGGACAATATTTAAGCTGAAGTTGTGAGGAGTGGTTAAGGCCGAGAACGATGCCGGAATTAATCCAGTGCAATGGCTAATGTTTTTTTTGGGGATTTTGAGAAAATGTGTGCATGATTTACGCACATAAATTACTCTCCAACACTACAGCTGTACGAATTAAATTTGAGAAAAAAAGTTTTATAGCCAACTTCTTAGGGATTATTGTCCAACGTGGCACTTTATAATAAGTTAGTGCCATACCGATATCGTCATATTCTTCGGATTCAAGAAAAAATGTCGTGTGAATATTTGGAGTAAATGGAAATGGACAACCTCAAAAACTGGAAAACAACTTTTGCAAAATGGAAATAAAATTTCAATTTAAACATTGCATTGTTGCACCAACAGGTCAAAAAATTGATGAGCTGGTGAAATATCGGCTTTGTGCAGAATGGCTGTAAACTTTTGCGAGCACCATCTCAGTAACATTACACATTTTACTATATATTAAAACAAATCTGGTCAGTCTCATGAAAAGTTGGTAACTACATAGTCTCCAACTAGGAGATACGAGACAAAATCATCTTAAACTTTAAATTCTTTAGCCACTAGTAAGTAGTAGCTCAGCCGGATATTTTTCCAAAATTTCGCGCCTGCAGGAATCCTCACCATTCTGGGCTCAAAATTTGAACTAACGTTGGCAGTGAATTTCCAATGCCAAATTTCAAGCTAGTTTTGCTGCAACACAGTTCAAAACAACTGATAAATTTATTTCCATCCTTTCAGCGTTTCAAAATTTCAAGATGGCGTGAAATTATCAATAGTGTGTTTCCTGTTAAGTGGCTTTAGCAAATATTCACGATTTCGTGAAGAAAACAAAATTGAAAAAAATGAAATTGAGTTGAAATTGACGCCTAGAGAGTCGGACGACCGTGTCCACACCGACACATAAAAAAATGTTCACACAGATTAACACTTTAGTTAACCGGCAAAGCACACAATAAAATGTTGAAATTATCTTAAATGTGGAATTGCTATAAAAATACGTGATTCATTTTGGTTCGCCGTTCTTTTAGCGGAGGAGGCGGCGCAGGGTGAGGCCTAGGCATTTCATGATGGCAGAGAGCTAGAGGGCGAAGAGCGACAGGTAAATCAAACAAGTGCGAAAAAAATCATTCATTGGGAAGCACCAATGAATGAAAGCTAAAAATTCAGATGTTAACATGCATTGACTTTTGCAGGAAATGTGTTTCGCAAAAGTACTCAACTTGGTTTAGTAAAAGAGCCAACCGGAAAGCCGGGGACTGGTTGCAAAACAAGTTGAGTTGAATATATGACGAGTCTAGGCCGAGAATGATTTCGGTCAATTTTTTTTGGAATTTCGAGAAGAGAAAGCGTGTATAATTTATAGACGCAACACGCCAAAACCGTTAAATTAAATCTTGCTTGTACTAGTTAATTGTATTGCTTTGAGAAAAAAAATGAGAACTTTTTAGAGTTTATTGTCCTACGTGGGAGTTTATAATAAATTGATGGCGGTGAAATATTAATCTCCTAATGTTCTTGAGGTTCAAGTCAACAATACAATGTGAATATTTGGACCAAATGGAAATCGAAAACTGTACTAAAAATGGAATACTTTCAGGAAATGTGTTTCGCAAAAGTATTGCATAACATGGCTTGGTTTTGCCAGTGCAATGCGGTTACTACAACTAATTCTGAAAATTCGTTTTGCAAATTATCGCAGAAAAATTGCATCAATTTTTTCAAACAATTGTCTTTTTAGTGACTATCAATAGTGGGATTTAACTTTGGCCTGGACACTTTTTTTAATGAATCCTCTCTGACTGATACGAAAGCCGAACAGAATGGTGAAACATCAAACCCGGTTAGGGTTTGATGCTTGTATGAAACTCAATTCTTACATGGCTTTCTAGAAAACTAGACCTCAAAGCCGATAATGTTTTTCGAATATGATATCTGAATAGCCCTGACACTAGTCCGATGGATTTTTTCGGGTTCGGATATTGTAATTAGAAGCTTGTACTGAGGAGCGCGTCAAATCTGGATGGAGTTTACAAAACTGTTTTTCTCTTCAGCCTACTTCCAGACCAAATTTCTCAGGGACGACCTCGTCACAAAAATTCTGAAAAATTCGAGTCTATACAAAATGGTATTGACTCGAATGGTTCCCCTCCAAATTTCGAAATTCTCCGGTAAAAACTACACGCTGGGCCCGGGTTTCTAAACTGGCTTAAATAGGATGGGCTACCCTGTATTTGCTATCTTGTATAAAATATTTGGTTACTTTTACTTTTGAACCACGTTGTAAATGAGCAAAACGTAAATTCTACACAATTTCAATTCTCGATTTATTTCATTACACCCTCAGCTCTATTTGATATTAAAAAGGTCAACCAAAACTACTACAGTTTGGGACAAGATTACTTCGTAAACGGATCAGATATGAGGTCCTCGTGGTAAAACTGTGACCATTTTATGTCTTTCAAGAGTGTGACAGGAAAACGAATGGCACGTACATTTGTTCATATAAACTTTTGGGACTAGAGAAGAGAACTCCAACTCTAACCCTACAAAAGGAACTGTACATGGACGCTAGAACGTCCTTTACTCAGTGAATTTATCAAATCAAATAGGTGCACCTCTCCAAGCGCGCGGAACCGAAACATTGTACACCTGGACCGTGAAACATAATCAGAAATCCAGGCCCACGATGAACGCTGACAGTAGGAATCGAACCGACAACATAGGGTAACAGCCACAACATCACTGCCTTGCAAGGGGTATTCTCTGCTCAAAATAAAAAAATGCTGGCCAGACTCTTAGACCCTGCAATCTTTTTAAAAATTCTTTTGAATTATAATTGGAAAGTCCAATGAAAAATTGAAAGGAGCAAACCAGTAAGATCACAATGGTTGTTATAGAAACGCCAATAATATTTTTGGAATGAGATGTCATCGACCACATGCTCTCCGAAGTCAATTTGACTTCTTCGGCGTGATTGTTCTTGAGCAAATTTTGAATGCTTATCTTTTTTAACGTGGTAATTAATAATTTTGGTCAACCCAAGGATGCACTGACGGAACGCAGAGCACAAAACACCATATATAAATGCATTTCCGCTGTCAGTCAGTCCCACGTGTTGCTTTCAATGTAAACGCTCAGAGTTTGCGAAATTGTTGCAAACTTATTAAGATAGGTGTTTAATTAAGTTTTGCCTTAGGAGGGTCAAGGTCAACCGGAAGTCCCAGTTTGGGTTGACGAGAGGTGAAATAGTTTAGTTTTGAGGAATCTTTGCGTTACAATTTCCGCACTTAAGCCCGACTTCCAATTTGAATGGTAATCTCTGCCCAATTGTTCGGAAAATCTTGTTGCCCAACTTGAATTCGCCCATAAGATTACGCACTTATATTTACGCCCATAAGTTTTTGTCCTAAAATATTCGCCCGAAACGTTACGCCCAAAGCGATTTCGCCCTACATTTTTCGCACTTAAGGATTCGCACAACTTAGCTGCTTAGTTCTAAACAACTTGTTGGGTACGGTTGTAATTGTTGGGAAAGTCCTAGCAAATCTATTGCTTGATTTTGATTTACAAGCAAACCAAAGGTTCCGAAATGCAAGCAAAACAAATTTCCAAAAAAATTACAACTTTGGCTGACGCATCGTCATTTCAAGTGCAAGCAATGAATGTGTAAATTGAGTGTTGCAATTCGGTCAATTCAACGCGAATTTGATATCCACAAAGCCATCTAAAATTACTGCACATTTGGGTATGATTTATTTCTGATTAGATCAGATGCTGAAAATGATTGGTAGAAATTACTAAAATTTAAAAAGTGACCACACCACGTTACAGAGTGACTTCGACGTTGAGATCTGTCCAACTTTTATCGAATATGAACGACGGCAGCTAACGTAGGGCTAGCCAAATTGTTTGTAGAAATTCATAAATAAGCAACCAGCAATGGCTTCCCACGCCTTTCTGGCATTTTAGGCGGTCCGCCAAAATTTTCAAATGGTACCAGCCATGAGTTTCAGGCGCTGAAAATGCCAACGGGGTCCCAGGCTTTAGCATCGGGCAGCCAAGAAAGTGTCATCTTTGTTATTTGGAAGCCAAGAATGTCACCATAGTAAAAAAAAAAAAGGCGCCAGAATATCCATTCCTATAAGCAACCCGGTTGGAGCTCAATTCTTAAGTGTAATTCTAGAAAATTGGATCTAAACGCCGATAAAATTTTTGGAATGTGATATCAGCGATCTGGTGCTCAAAAGTTCTTGATGTGTCAACAAAGTCATTGTTGAGCAAGTTTGTAATTTTTGCCAATTTTCCTGTGTCAAGGTGTGGTTTAGTTTTTTGGAATTTTCAGCCACAATTTCGACACTCGAGCTCGAATTATAGTTCGAAGGGTGAACAGACTGCTCAAAATCTGGATTGACGTCGGCAGTGTATTTCCAGTTCCAAATATGAATTTAATTTGTGATGCATTGTAATTGTTGTCCCACAATTATCTAGTAAATATATTTCTATCCGTTCAGAGTTTAAAAAATTCAAAAAGGCGCCAGCATATGAATTATGTGTTTCTTTGCAAAGTATTCTCTTCCTATTTTGTACATACTAGCGACTTACTGGAATTGGAATGCTGGATTAAAACATTTTGAGTAGTTTCCGATTGTGTTCAAATCCCAGCAGACAGACCACAGAAAATAGTTTTTAATCAGATCTGCTCTGTTCTAGTGCCTCATAATTTTAGAAAAATATCCCGCTGCGTTTTCACTTACGATGAGTGCAACCAAAAATTACGAATTACTGACGACTGTTCGCAAATCCAATTATGAATTTTCAACGTGATGATTTTGTCTCACATTGGCTACTTGTTTCAAATTTTTGATGACTGATTTTTGATTTTTGATTTATAAAGATTGCTCCCCAACTTTTCAAATTTAAATTGAGCAGTACAAATTTATTTCATCCCTTCTCAGAATTTTGTTACCCGACCAGCTATTTAGAGACTAATGTCCGACGTGGGAGTTTATTGGAAATTAAAGGCGGTGAAATTCCTCAACACAAATCTTAAATTTCTTCTGAAGCGGAGGGCGGCTGCTAAAACAAACAACTACAAAATAAATTATTCATGAAAGTTGTACATAATGCACAGAAAACAGTAGAGATCAGAAAAACCTTAGCTGGATTTTCATCTTCCCAAAATTTCATCCTTGCGAGCCAAATCAATCAGTTTTCTTTAGTATGAAAATTGGATTAACGACCCTCCTATTATTTCCTAATGAGAACTTATGAGGGAAGTACCCGAGGTGGTCAAGCCCGATTTAGCTGAAAAAGAATTGTGAGCATGTAATGTGTTCTCAATTGTGTATTATATGTATAAAGAAAATGGTAGCATCTTGGATTCTTCTGAATAGGCAAAAATAGTTTTGGTCCAAAAAATTTTCAAGGGGAGGACCCAATTTTAGCTAAACATTCATGGGTTAACTTGAATTGACTTTTCAGGAAATGTGTTTCGCAAAACTATTGCTTAGCATGGCATGGCTTTTAGATCGAGCCTGGTTACGTGGCTATAAATAAGTAACTCAAAATTCGTTTCACAAATTATCACAGCAAAATTGCACCAATTTAAAAAACAGTTTACATTGACTGGGAACGGCGGGAAGTAACTTTGGTCTGGACACTTTATTTGAACATCCCCGCTGAATGATACAAAAGTCGAACAAAACGCTGAAACATCAAAGCCGGTCAGAGAGCTCAATTCTAAAATGGATTTCTAGAAAACTAGACCTCAATGCCGGTAATATTCTTGGAATTTGATATCAGCGACAAGATGCCCAAAAAGTTTTTTCAACCTCTTGTTGCATCATCACTGTCCGTTGAGCGAGTTTGTAAGTTTGCAAATTTTGAAACTACAAATTTTTTGTGTCAAAATGCAAATTGAAATAACCTAATCATGTGTGGGAACTCTGAAAAAACTCCGCGCACAGAGAAAACTTTTCAATTAAAAACCCAAACGTGATTGTTGTGACAACACAATCTCGAAATGGTGGAGTACGTTTATGCTGAAAGTGAGAGGATTGATGACCGAACTCACGAAACTAAGGCAATGTTTATTTTTTTGATTTTGAGGAAATATATGCTAGTTGTACACATTAGATAGAACTGACCAACTGATTGAATTAAATTTCAAGTGCACAAATTTATTGCATTGCTTTGAAAAAAATATTCAGAAATTGGCAGTTTAAAGATTACTTGGCCAACGTGTGAGTTTACAATAAATTAATGTTGTTGAATTCTCAACATGAATCTTCATAATGTAATGTATAAATGAAGTCTACTACGCTTACGGTTGAAAGCAAGAAAACAAATTCGAAATAAAGAGACTCGTTGTGTGTGACAGTGTAAGGAGCAAAATGCCAGGCAGTGATTATATAAGCTCAACGTGCGAGGAGTCAAGGTCGAGAACGATTCTGATCCTGACTTTTGGCTCCATTTTTTGAATTTTGGAAAAGGTGTGCATAAAGAAACCACTCTCCAACTATTTAAATTCAATTTTACATGCACTAATTAATTGCATTGCTTTGAGATATATTAACCCTGGAAAACAACATGGTTTCGTTTTGTTTCGTTTTGCTCCACAAACTTTATAGAGATTATTGTCCACATCTGAAGTTTATAATAAATTAGTGGCGGTGAACTATCTGCTTGCCATTACAATCAACAAGGTACACCCTCGAAATGTTAAAATTCCCTAGAATAGCAGGTTTCGAAATCGTTTCTCCAACTTGGAAATAGTTGACGTGCTAATTTTCAATTTAAATCTCTTAATGGTCTTTCAAATTCAAGTCAACAATATGTGAGTATTTGGAGTAAATGGAAATTCACAACTGCTGAAACCTGGAATACAATTGTACAAAGTGGAAATAAAATTTAGATATTGAAGATCCGCTCGAAAGTTTCTGATCTCGTGAAAATCTCGACTTTCTAAATAATGTAATGTACAGTATATTTTTGTAAGCCTCAGACCAGGTGACATTTTACAATTTAGTAAGATTTAAAACAACAACGTATGTGCCGGTCTGATGAAAAATTAACAACTAGTCTCCAACTTAAAGAAGATAGACACTAGAAACAATCATTTCACTGGGAATTTGTACTTTCATTTTAGGATTTTAATTTTAGTGCCACATAATATGTGGCACATATTTTCAGCGGACGACCTCACCGGATATTTTTGTAAAATTTCGTGTCTGCAGAGCTGGGATTCTTACCATTCTGGGCTCAAAATTTGAGTCAGGGCATTGTTTCCAGGGCTAGATAAGCTTCGTACGCTTGGTAGGACGACGTATCTCGTGGAAAGTAGCAAATTATTCTTTTTGCATTACACGAGACCATATCTGTTCCCGCCAACCAACCCCAGCAGCCCGAGTGCCTTCCGAGCTGCTGCGGGCCTGCAAAGGCCTTGCCACGCCGGCTAGACTATTACTCACGCTTCTTTCTGCATCTACCTACCTGAGCAACAACTCTTCACTCTCTTCAGCTTTCAGCTAACTCAGTTGTCCTATTTTTCCATTCTCTTCAACGAATCAAACGAATAGTGATTCGAATAAAGTGGTTCTTTTTTCAAAGTTAAAGAACTTTGCAAAATGGTCACGTCGTGGGCGTCGCAAAATTTCAGCGGCAGTGGCGGTTCTTTCCAAGTTCAAAAAGCACTTCAAAAAAAATTTAGTTACTTTTGAACCACCCTGTACGTACTTACCACATGATACTTGAATTTAAAGAATTTACACTGTGATAATTTTGCCTCGCATCTGCTCCTTTATTGGCTGTAATTTCAAATTTGTCGTGAGTCCCTGGCCATGAGACCCTTTAATTAATGCGAACTTTTATGAGGGAATTACCCGAGGTGGTCAAGCCCGATTTAGCTGAAAAAGAATTGTGAGCATTGTTGTTTAGTGAAATGTAAATATTTTTAAAAAAAATGGTAGCATCTTCGTTTCTTCTGAATGGGCAATAAAAATTTGGTACAAACAATTTTCAAGGGGAGGACGCAATTGTAGTTAAAAATTCACGTGTTAACTTGATTTGACTTTTTCAGGAAATGTGTTTCGCAAAAGTATTGCTTAGCATGGCATCGTTTTTAGTTATGATAGCCTGGTCAAACGTGGCTATCATAATCAACTCTCAAAATTCGTTTTACAAAATACCACACACGAATTTCTCGCGACTAGTATCGCAAAATGGTGGACACACCAAAACTTTTAAGCTGAACATCAGAGGAGTTAGGAGCGAACTGAACCGAACCTGGGAAAAAGACAAAAATGTTAACTGGGCTAATTGTTTTTATGTGTATGTGCGCGCAGAGATTATTCCCCAATTGTATGAATTAAATTTCAGGTGCACAGATTCATTGCTGAAATAATATTCAAAAATTACAGTGCATTCTAGAGATAACTTGGCCAACGTGTGAGTTTACAATAAATTAAATGCGTAGAAATCTCAACATCAATCTTGATTCTTGATAGTGTTCATTCTCCTATTAAATATAAAAACATGAACTCAAGAGCGAAGTCTCCCAGGTGCAACACGCCGAATCGGTCGGAATAATTTTCTTAATTTAGTAAATATATCAAAGTGATAAAGCGAAACCGGATTTTTTCCGACGGGCAACAAAAAATCCTTAGGTGAATTTTTGGGTGGGATATCCCCATATGACCCAATGCATTAGGAATGAACCGAACGGGTCGCAGCGGCGCCACTAATACATTTGGCCATAAGGGGTCATCATGTTCAAAAGTTTGCCGGGTGAGTTTTGAAGCCCGTCGGAAATACTCCAGTTTCGCCTTTTCATTTTGATATATTTTCTAAATTAAAAATAATATTCCGACAGATTCGGTCTGTTGCACCAATTAGACTTCCTTCGTCATTGAAATGTAGTCTAAGTAGAAATGTACACACACCTGTCCTGCTTAAACTGCGAACTAAATTTTTACAAAATGGCCGATTATTTGATCCAGAATTTGAAATGAAGTTTCAATATTGAAGTTGTCTAAAATTGTATACACGCCGTGTGTACTTAACTTCAAGCAGCGCGGATTGATTCTGGACAAATTCAAGTTTTCTTGGTGATATTTTTACTGAACGATTCTTTAACGAACATTTTTCACAATTAGGCCTCAGAGCGCCGATAGTATTTTTTAAATGTGATGTGGTCGACCGTCGACCACATGCTCAGGAAGGTCGTTACCCATTGCAAGCAATATTGTGAAATGAAACGGATATTGTAATAAAAATCTTAATTGCAAGCTAACTTTTCAGTGATTATTGTCCAACTCGGGTATGTATTATAAATTGATGGCGGAGAACTTCGGAGCTGTTTTTCGGATTCAAGTCAATAATACGTGAATGTTTGAACTAAATGGAAATTGACAACTGCTGCTAAACCTGAAATGCAATTTTTACAAAAATGGATCGAAATTTTAACATTAAGGTTTGTCTCTTTCCGATCTCGTGAAAATCTTAACCTTCTGCGGACTACAATACAGTGTATTTTTGCAAGCATAGTACGGAACGCGTGAACCAAGCGAAAGTTCAAATTTTTAGTAGAACTAGTCGAAGTATAGATGAGTCCGAGATAGCTGATCCAAATGTTATAAATCTTCAGCGATCCCAGCTCGAAATTTGAATTAACGCCACCAGAGTATTTCCAATTTCACGATAATTTAAACTGCACTGTAAGTTCAGTTAATCTTGGTAGAAATCAACAGGATTTTTTTTCCAGCCATTCTTCCTTACAAAATTGGAAAATAGGGTTAAGACATCAATTTCTTGGAAATCGTAGCGCGACAAGATCTTAGACCTATGATAATATTTATTCAAACAGATTCAAATCTGACCCTAAAAGTAAAGCCCCAATATTTATTATAGAACAGGGTAGTCCAAAAGTAACTACGAGAGTTGAGTTGGTAACTTCCTTTTGTACCAATCTGTATGTATTTACTACGTGCCACTTGGATGGATGGATTCTGGACAATTTAAATTCAAATCTTGAGCTATTTCTTTAGTGAATTTTTTAATGAACGTTGACTAATTTGATATTCACAAAGTCGTTCAAAATTATTACAGTTTGAGACAAGATTATTTCGTATCAGATAGCACAGGTGCATGTATGTAATTTTCTAGAAAACTTATCAGAGAATACATTTGGGAAACTTTTTTTCGAGAAAATTATTTCAAAAAACATATTTCAGTGATTACAACTGTGCTTGTGAATGACTAAACTGGCACAGGTACCGTAAATGACCGAATAGGGGCCTTGGTTTGAATAAGCGCCGGGTTTGGAGAGACTTTCTAGAAATAAAGGCCGGATTCGATTAAGCGTCGGGTCCAATTAAGCGCCAGGTACAAGCAGGCCGGTGATGCATCGAATTGCAGGATTTATATAAAAATCCTGTAATTTTACTTGTCACTTGTCTAACCTCAATACCTAATTTCTGAAATAAGCGCCGGGCTCAATTAGGCGCCGGGGATCGTATAAGCGCAGGGTCCAGAGAATCTGGTTTTAAATATGCGCCCGGGCGCCTATTCGGTCATTTACGGTATCCTGATATAAATGTGATACTGCCAAATACCTGCATAGTTTAGATTTGTTGGACAGCTATAATTCATATAATGCGATACACTGTCCCATTCCCAGCCTATTATTATCATGAAGTACCCAACCCGAAGCACATAATTCTTTTAGATATTTCGGATATCATAATGATCGTGTGACTGAAGTTGATGAATTTGAGAGTTTAGTCTAGCGTGGCGAAGAGCTTCACTCCCTGCACTTTTGTTTTCCTTAATTTCAAAGCTTGAAAGATAATTTGAGCTCTCATGTAACAAATGTGAAGTTGCAAATTTCAAGCCAGAAGCTAAAAAAATATGTTCATTTTACTTCTGAAAGCAACTTCAAAATTTTTGAGAAGCAAAGTGAATCTAATGGCCCGTCAATCGATATTCCGAACCCGATTTTGCCCAAGATTGGGAAGCAACTGTTGCTGTCCTGATATCCACCCGTTCTGTAGAACATCATAACTACATAATAATTAATACGGTCCCAGTACACAAGTGCCATCAAAACAATTCTTAAAAATCGCAGAAAATAGGATAAAATGGTTGTTCGGTCCAATTGTCTTATCGGAATCTGATTAATTAAATTCCTGTTTTAGTATAAGAATTAAATTAGAGTAGATTGTACAGATCGAAAGCACGAAAATAAATACGAAGGCGACACATTCGTAAAAAAAAGTAGTGTTCTTTGTGTAACAGTATACCAAAATGCTGGACAATGCAAAGCAAGCTGAACATGTGAGGACTCCACACAGAGAACGCTTCCGCTCAATTATTTCCACGGCTAGTATTTCTTGGATTTTGAGAAAATGTGCAGTATTGATCCAATTGTTTAAATAAAATTTTACAACCACAAATTAACTGCATTGATTTGAGAAAATTTAACAAACTAAAACTAACTATTCAGAAAATATCCAACGTGTGAATTCGTAATAAATGAATGGCTGAGAATTACAAACTCCAACTTCCTGTAAAGCTTGGAAATCAAGCTTTATAAAATGGAAATCAAATTTTAGCATTGAAGTTTCTCTCAAAAATTTCTAATCTCGTGAAAATCTTGACTTTCTGTGGACTGCAAAGTAGAGTGTATTTTGTAGGCATTGGATCAGTAACATTTTACGATTTATTGAAAAACCATCTGCCTGTCTGATGACGAATTATTAGTCTCCGACTAAAAGAAGCTAGACACAAACATCTCACTGCGAATTTTGACTTTCATTCATAGGATTTTAATTTTTAATGCCTCTTAATGCACTAAAGTGGGGCATCAGTTGGACATGTTTGTAGAAATTCTTGTCTGTAGAGCTGGAATTTATATCATTCCAAGCTCAAAATTTGAATTAGCTTAGTCAATGTATTGCCAATCCCGAATTTCAGACTGATTTATGCTGCGTTGTAGGTCATCAAAAGAAACACTCGAACTGGTAAATTTGTTTCCATCCATTCAGCGTTTAAATATTTCGAAAAGGCGTTAAACTGTAAATTGCGCGTTTCATGTTAAGTAGCTCCAGGTAATATTCTCTTTTCATTTTATACATACATACTTGACGAAATTAGAGTTTGAGATTAAAACTTTTTGCTGTGCATTGTTTAAATCCCGTTACCAGACTAACGAGGGATGTACCCGAGGTCCAACACACCGATTCGTCTGGAATATTTTTTTTCTTCAAGTAAATTCAGCAAAATGAAAAATGAAACTGGATTTTTTCCGACGGGCATCCAAAGTCGCCCGGCAAATATTTGAATACGATGACCTCTTATGGTCTAATGCGTTAGCCGAGGCGGTGAGGAGGGATGCTTTAGGCTAGAAAAACAATATTGGCAAAAAAAAATTTGAGTATTGCACAAAAAGAGCTTCTACAATATTTTTTACACATTTTTTTTTTGATTTTTTAAAAACATTTGCACAAAATTTACTGACTTAAAGCATCCCTCGTGAAAGACGTGCTTGTAATTTCAAATGCATAGGATCGTACGGGGTTATCACATTGAAAAATTAACCTAGTTTGGTTAATCGACCAAATATTTCGGTGATTATAATTTTCATGTACCCCTAAACGCAATACACTGGAAATTTTCAAAATTGAATAAATTAAAATTAAAAATTATCATTTAAGATTTTTGAAATTTTTTGAAAAATTGTACGAGGGGACATCAGGAAAGTCGATTATTCATTAAGTTAAGGGCACGGGAATTTCGCCATTTTTGCGATTTTTAAAAATTTCAAAAAAATAAAGTTTGCGAACCAAAATGATTTGACAGACTAATTTTGATGAATTCTCACTCAGGGCATGCCAGAGATTGTAGAAAAAAATATCGCAATATTTGGTGCTCTAAATACCTCGGAAGTCTCCCTTGTCAGCGCAAGTATAATTTTAGTAGATGTGATCAAGGAATAGAGGAGTTTAAGCTGGCTGGTTCTAGGTTTTTTTTTTTTTTTTTTTCAAACGTTACTTTATTTTATTAGTCAAATAAAATTCAAAACCCAAAGAATGAATACAGAGAA
>JAQGCM010001135.1:0-17197 GCA_034699705.1 Hymenaphorura dentifera
GGCGGGAAATTTGAATTTAACGTTTATGTTTGTGTTTGTGTTTATGTTTATGCTTTTGCAATTAGCCTATTAATTCTTAATACATACATTTCCTTAATTTTTCCCAAGGCAAACTGAAACTAAAGAGCTCAAAAGAAGTCGTGGACGTGGCTGTGAAGATAAACTTGGGGAACAGCTCCTGCTTCCCAAACGTCATCGCAGAAATCAATCTCATGACTTCACTCAACCACAAAAATGTGCTTGGACTGATTGGAGCAGTTTGTGAGTTTAAAAATTAAAACGATTTCTATCGACAACAAACACGATTTCAATTTCTGGAATGAATCAGTGCAAATTTTTCGGTGAAACTTCTTAGGGCCAAGTCAATACAACGAGTTGCCTTGGATCGTAACTGAGCATATGAGCCTTGGAAGTTTGGGGAAATTTCTGATTCGTGGAGATTTCGGAGAACGGAGTCAATTTGCAAGAACAATACACAATTTGTTTTTTGATAATATTCTACTACAATTAATTAATTTATTAATCAAATGTTGCTAATTTAGGAATTCAAGTTGAGCGCAACTGAATGCGTTGCAAAAGCAATGACCTACCTTCACCACGACAAAGGAATCGTTCACGCGGATCTTCATATCCATAATTGCTTTGTCCAACAAGACCTTCAAGTGAAAGTCGGGGACTTTGGTGAAAGTTTCAAGTTGAACGAAGACAACGAGACAAATTTTCTCAACGGGGCAAGTCTCGAGTTTCTTTTGGAATTTCAAAAATTTGCATTTGATTAATTTTCCTTTGCAATTCCTTTGCAGCCCGTTGGAATTCATGGACGTCCTCAAAACATTGGGTGCAAGGAGATCAGGAGTGCTCGCTGGAAACCACCGGAATGGATCCCTTCCGGCCATTTCAAGTCAATTTCATCTAGACCTGGCGACGTTTGGTCGTTTGGAATTCTGTTGTTCCAAATTTGGAATAGTGGACTCCGTCCATACCACAACTTGGACTCTGAATCAGTAAGATTCTGATTTTTAGTCAAAAAAATAAGTAAAAGTATTCTTGTTTGTCTGTCCCTAAAAATGCTGAACTTTTCAGGCAACGAGGGCAGTGGCTTCTGGCAGAAGTCCTCTGAGTTTTGCCAGTTGTGACCCAGCTCCTGGAGACATTCTGGATCTCATAAAGCTTTGCTGCAAACTGGCACCGGCGAATCGACTAAACTTTAAACAAATTCAAGATCGACTCGATGACCCGTTCTCTTTGCTCTAAGAATGCAGATTTCTGCTTGCAAAACTACGTCTGCAACACCACCAATTCACAAGGAAGGAGAATTTTTGTTAACAATTTATTCAAAAATGTACTCATCATTTTCATCTAACACCGTCAATCATTAAATCGAGTGCTAAGAGACCTTAAAATTCAAGTTAATTTTATTACATGTAGCACTTGAAATATTTCCAATATTTGAGTAGAGATGAATCATTGCAAACCACGATTAATAATGAGATTAAAATTTTCGCATTGCTTCTACCCCAAATATTCTTTACAATTCTGGTCCTCAATTTATGTACTCTAGCTAAGCTTGCCGTTGCTGAGTTAGATAATTTTCTGCAGAAACTCTTCAGAAATCCTACGAGTGAATTAAGTGCACTTTTCCCGAAATTCGCACGATTTTTTCTCTCCTAAATTAGAGATGTTAAAAAAACTTCGTAGACAAAAACTATGGTAGGCATACTCTAACCAAGTGGTCTGCTATGGAATGTAAAACAAGAAGCTTTTCATGCACTTTCAGAGTCGCTGCGCTGCGGTCATTAAAAATATTGAGGTTCCAATTTTTGCATTTGCCTGTTTGTCAAAATTTCGATGAAGATTTTGCTCATTAGTCAACAACGCCACCGTAAAAATTAACCCACAAAATGTACTTAAATTTTTAATGAGGTCACGTCGCTCATCCTTAAATATAAACAAAAGTCTACAAGTGAATTCAGTGCACTTTTCCCGAAATTTGCACGATTTTCTCCACCATTACATTAGGCACCATGAGTGAAATATTTTACTGCTGACCAGTAGCAGTGAAATATTTCATGTTTTGCACAGTACAACTTGCACGATACAAAATATTTAGTCTAAATTGAATATTTTGGCCAGGTTTTGCATTAAATTGTCGCAGCAACCACACCCAAATTTTCAATGTCAATCGTCAGCAACAACAAAGCGTCAACAAATGCGACATTCAACCCCAGCCCTAACATTCCTATGATTCGAATTGCGTCTTGACTGACAACACATTTGGGACGAAATAACTAACTAACGTTGTCCTCTTTGTTTTCCATTTCAGGAAAATTCGATTAGAATTTGAAGCACTTAACTCCCAGGAAAGAACTCAACTAATTCGTCGCAATCTTAATACTCAATCAACGTTTCAGTTCGGACTTGCAAAGCATCTAATTCCAATCTGATCGTGGTCGTGGCCGATTAATTCTCACCTCATTCTCAAGATGAATGCTAATGCGAATGGACCAATCGAACACATTCAAGCCGTCGAGTCAACCCATACCTATATGCCCAATTCTATCAAAAAAGCTTGGAAAAATGTTTGTCGACTTTTACCAATTTGACATGATTTTTGGCATTGAAAATTTGGCATGATTTTGTGAAACAATTTGACCATTTTTTTATCTCTCACAGCTAATGATCGAGGTTGGGCTGAGGACTGATTACAGTGGAGTGCTTGAGGAGATTGAGACTAAAAACTACATCATTCCAGAGGAAGCCTATTTGAAGCAGTTGCGACGAAAAATGTGGTACAGCAGTGAAAAGTTTATGACAAATGAAATTACTATGCATGGGCCAGCCGACCCAGGAACTCATATCAATTTCGCGAAGATTCATTTTATACCTTACAACTTGACTTGCTTTTTGACCGACTATGGAAAATGTATATCAAAATTCAAATTCTCATTCTTAAACGCTCAATCAAATTGATACGTAAATTTTTTGTGAACCATTTTTTCTCCCCAGATTTCTGCAAGAATGAAGCTTTGGCCAAAAGTTTATGGGATGAACATGAGCTCGCATTGTACTCTCAACCTCCGAACTTTCGTAAAGCCCTGCGTTGTGCCAATTTGGCTTTGTCCTTTATGCCCGTCTGGCCAAATTATGGTCATCTAGTCGAAGCTTATTGTCGACGGTTTGAAGTCTGGAAAATGCGAGGAGACTGGTCAAGTGCTCTGCGGGACTTGAATACGGCAGCGAGTCTCCCGTTTAATTACTCTCCGGCACTCCAATTGAGGATCATCAATGAGCAAATTCTCATCATCGCGTTAAGAGATCAAGGTGATTTGGCGAATGGGAATGGGAATGCGATTGCGCAAAATGGACAAAATGGCCCAGGTCAGGTGGTGGCGCCCTTGGCAGGAGCACCAGTCGAAGAAGAAGTCGAAGAAGTACAGGTACTGCCCGAGCCCATTACGGATGAAGAGCTGACTCGAATTTACAGAGACCAAGTCTTGTTCAAAACGATTGCAGAACCAAATCCAGTTCTTTTGTCGGCCAGTGGTTATTTGAAATTGGCCAGGACTATGGAGGATCGCCGCTACATAATAACAACCGAGGATTTGGAGCCGGGTATGAAACCACTAATTACTAACGACTACACATTTTCCAGTTGCAGGCAATTTTTGTCCAGCTTTTTATTAATATTTTATTTGGCTCCACAGCGGCAACTGTTATAGTTGAAGAACCATTTGCGACTGTTACTACTGGAGCTTTGAGATTTGAACATGACTATTGTCATCGCTGCTTGAAAAAAATTGAGCTCATGATCCCGTGCGACAAATGTGTTTTCGTAAGCAAAGGAAAAAGTCAAAACGTTGGCAATGATTTCTAGTAGAGTACTTTACGAAAGAGCAGATTGCTGCAGAAACTCAATGAATCAATTCTATCATTTTTTGAGCCAGCAAACTATTCATTTGCCAACTTTTTGTCGATTTTGGAGTGCAATTTCTGGCATTTGACGCTATTGCAGTTTTTACCAACTTTAACGTGTAAGATCTGACTTGAATCTTTGTCTCAATTTCTAGGCTGTTTACTGCTCAGTCGATTGTCGCATCCGGGATAGTGAAACCCACAATTTGGAGTGTGGTTGTTTAGGAATTCTTCATGCTTTGAAGGCTGGGCCTTTTGTTCATTTGGCACTTCGGTGTGTTTGCAAGGCCGGCCCGATCTACATCTACTCAATGTACCAAGACCGATGGACTTCCCAACGCCATGTAATCAAGGGAGTCGACCCCCGATCAGGGCTTTATGAATCAGACACCTATCATCAAATGGTACATCTGAACGGAGTCTGCAAATTTGATAGAGTTGCAGAAATGGCATGGACAGCAATTGCTTTGACTCAAATTCTAGACGACCGCACTAATTTCTTCAAGTTGTTTAATATAAATGGAGAACGGAAGGACTTGGATTCGTTCAAGGAATTCGTGGCCACTTTGTTCCTTCAGCATTTTGAAGCGTTTCCGCTGTCCGCCATTGCTGTGCACAAACAAAAACATTCCCGGTTTAATGATGTTTCGTCTCAACCCGATGCTCCGGCCCCGATCGGGCTTTCGATTTACTCATTGGCTTCCATTTTGACGCACTCTTGTGACCCGAATGTTTCTAAATATATTCGCCCTGACGGGACCATGGCCATAGTCACCAACCGCCATCTTAAAAAAGGAACCGAGTTGACCATCTCCGCAGGCCCACACTACGGTTATTATGACTTGAAGACCAGGCAATCTAAAATCCGGAAGGTTCATTTGGTTGACTGTACTTGTGTGGCTTGTAAGATGAACTATCCAAAGTTTCCCGATTTTCCAAACCAAGTCAAATGGTATTGTGAAAAGTGCAAAATTGACTTTGAGAGCGGCCCACTTGCCGAGTTGGTCAAAAATTGCGCAATGGAACCTGACCCCGAAGGTGGAGCAACTTGTCCAAGGTGCAAGAAACACACGGTGAAAGCAAAGATGGAAGAGAAAGCTGCGTACTATTACAATGTCATGACAAAGGGAGCTGAGTTGGCCAAACTTAAGAAATACGCAGAAGCGATTGTGATGTACGCCGACGCAGTCAAATTTTTGCAGTCCCACACTGCACCACCTTCAACTTTCGTGGTCCAAGTCCAAAAACGTCTTAGCGATGTGCTCGTCAAGGTCATGTTGTTCGACGAGGAGCAGCGAGAATGACCCCAACAATCAAATTAATTATCTTCACCTCACATCAATCTTAATCCTTCCAAATTAATTAGTACGCATGGACATTTGAGCATTGTCACTATATGGTTACCCAACAAAATTTAAAATTTGTAAGCTTGCTCTTAGCATACTTTTGAAACGCAAATGATGAAAACTTTAATAAATAAAAAACTAAAAAAATTAAACTCAACTACTATTGTTGCTACTGTGCTGATCTGATCAGGCAATTTGGCTTTATTTTTGTTTGGGGTACTATTTTGATAGCGACCACAAAACTTAGTTGGCTACAAAATTAAAATCCCAGTTTTATTTCCTTGACACTGTCTTGTTATTGTTGTTGATTAGACCGTGCAAATTCGCTAAATTTAGCTAATAAGCTTAAAAATGAACAAAGAGTTGGGTCACTGATTAGCTGATCAAGGTGTGATTGTGGACCAGAGACTCTCGCAAAACAAACCTATCAAAGGTATGTATTGGCATTGATTGAAATTATTAGAAGTTCTCGGAGCTATCGAGACAATATTTGGTGATTGGTCCATGCTAGTCTTGGGAATGATTATTGAAATAGTCCCACATTTAAATATTTTGCAGCTTCAATACGAGCTCGCGTTTGTACGATTTTTCAACTAGTATTGGCTATGCACAAACATATTTTGAGTAATATTTCTTTTCTAGGGAAGGTTAGGTTAGTGAGGTATTTCGTGCATTGCAGATTTGCAGAGCGTAAATAGGTTCAGGTATTGACCAGAATGAAATATTTCCGAAACCCCAACTCCTGTAATTTGCATCACTTACAGATTCGCGATTCTGAAGGTTCAGATTAGCGAGTTGCCCGACTCCAACTCTCATCTAATTTTGCAAACTTAAAGTTGTAGACGGTAATTTGTGCTGGCAACAATTGCACATTGCGTTGTTCTAAAATACCAATGCATTGGTTGCTAAAAAAAATGTATGCCTTGCAAACTGTAATATTGACAAGCAAGTGGTTCAATTTTGCAAACTATGTTTTTCGAAGTATTTCGCGTTTCGCCTATATGCACAAACGTTGACGAATTTTGGATTATTGAGTCATTTGTAGCAAGTGTAGCAGTAGCTTTGAAACTTTCCTGCCATTATCATTTTCGACTTTGCCCAATTTAAGTGTCTTATTCAAGTACTGGGTGAGAAATTAGAGCCTTCACTACTCACAAGAGTTTTCAAATACTGATGAAATCAAAAATAGCCGAATTAAGGTAGTCCAAAAAATTTCAAGGCTCCAATTAGTCTGGTTGCTGTAGCAAAATTGTTGTTCATTTTGCTTTTCACAAAAATGTTGTTTTTTTTTTCTAGCCACATTTGATGCTAGAGAATAAATTTAATCGATCGAATTAGAAAAGTCTTGATCAAACGTTTCAGTTGACGGAGCAAATCAAGATTGTTTGAAAGAAAGACTTTTGCGGACACTTGAGCATAGCTCTTATCCTTCCTGGAGGACAAGCAGCCTTGCCAGGACAGGAAAAAGCACATAACCAAGGTGATTTGAAATTTTTAAATGTAGCAATCAATTAGCTTCTCCTGGTATTAAAAATCTAAAGATGCAATTCAATCCTCAGTTAGCCCATCATTTATCAGAATTGAAAAATTAAAATTGACCAGCGACGCGTTTAGCACTTTTTATGAAATCTGGTAAAGTACTGTATTGCTTGGTTATAAACAAAGTATAAAATTATTAAAACAAGGAAAAAACTTAGCAATCCATCCTACTCAAAATTAGGCACTTGGCAAAATTAGGTAACCTAGAATTTAAGGTGCGGCTGGACACTGCACTGCTAGGCTTGTGAGCTAGGCGGCTTACAATTGGCGACCAGTTTGTGAGACTTTCCTGGAATTGAATTTTGATTGATTGAAATGGTTTAAATTTAAAATTTTCCCCAATCTGTCTCTGGTACGTTTTGTCTATTCTAATTTCTATTTTCAAATTCTCAATTTTCTAATTTCCTTTGGTCTTCGGTATTTTTTGTCACTGGTAGATTTTGTCCGGTTTGTTTTGTTCGGTTACCAACAAATCCAGAGTATTTGTCACCAATAATGAAATATTTGATTGTTGACCAGAGTGACAGATAGTGAAATATTTCATGTTTCATGTACAGCACATCTTGCACAACACAAAATATTTCACCCCAATGGAATATCTCAATAACGATTCCTGTTAAATTTTACATAGCAACCACATCAAATTTTCTAAGTCTGTCGTCGTAAACAACAACAAATGCCAGAAAATGCGACATTCGGCCCAAACCCAAACATTCCTATGATTCGAATTTTGTCTTGACCGACAACATTTTCGAAACACTAACTAACGTTTTCCTTTGTGTTTTTCAGGAAAATTTCCGGAATTTCAAATACGAATTCCTCGCCGTGGTCAAAGCCAATCAACGCTTGAGTTCGGACTTCCAAAGTATCTGATTCCAAAGTAGTCGTCATTGCTGAGTCCACACCTCATTTCCAAAATGAATGTCGAAAACGTTGATCTAGAAAATGTACACGTACGAGCCGTCGAGCCAAAACGCTTCATGCCGAAGAAAGTGAAAAAGGGATGGAAAAATGTTTGTCCCATGAATGAAATGACCAATTAATTTGACAATTTATATTTTTGCGAAACTATTTGACCATTTTTTTTCTATCACAGCTTTTGATCGGGATCGGACTCCGTACTAATTACAATGGATATTTTGACTTGATTGAAACTAAAAAATTCATCCTTCCACAAGAAGCCTTTTTGGAGCAGCTAAGAGCAAAAATGTGGTTTAGCGATCCGGAATTTATGACTGAGAACATGAAGAATTCAACCAACGCAGCATGGCATATCTTATTCGCTCAGACTCATTTCATGCCGTACAACTTGACTTGTTTCTTGACGGACTACTGCAAATGTAAGGCGAATTCAGTACTTTTCAGAATTTTCATTATTTGCATAACGCTCAATCAACCTTTTAAACTAATTGTGGACAATTTTTGTCGTCGGCAGTTTTCGGCAAGAACAAAGCTCTAGCGAAAAGTATTTGGAAGGAACATGAGCTCGCGTTGTATTCTCATCCTCCGAATTTTCGCAGAGCCCTGCGATGTGCCAATTTGGCTTTGCTATTTATGCCCATGTGGGTTGATTATGGTCATCAGATCGAAGCTTACTGTCGACGCGCTGAAGTTTGGAAAAAACAAGGGAATTGGGTCAATGCACTCCTGGACTTGGACACAGCCGCGTCACTTCCGTTTCAATTTACTGAGCGCCTCCTCTTGAGGCTGGACAACGAGCGAATTCTTGTCGCCGCACTTAGAGATGAAGGGGATGCGGCGAATGCGAATGACAATGGGCAAAATGTCCAAGCTGATCCGGTGGTCGTGGTGGCAGCTCCAATCGTACCTCAAGGTCCTCTGATAGTGGAAGCTCAAGGTGATGTTCCAATCGAGCCACCGCCGCCAGCCCTACCGACAGACGTGCAAATGGCGCTACAACCCGCAGTGGTTCCAATGATAGTACCAATCGAATTCCAACAAGTCGTGCCCCCTACGGATGATGAGAGGACTCGGATGTACAGAGATGACGTCATGTTCAAAACGCTTGGGGATCCAAATCCAGTACTAATGTCGGCCAGTGAGCATCTGACGTTGGAGAAAGTTTTTCTGACCAGTCGGCGTCACATTGTAACCGAAGTGGAATTGGAGCCGGGTATGAATTTGGAAATTATTGCACTGAAAAACTCCGAACTATTTTGGTCCGGGAATTTATTTAATAATGGAATTTGATTTGCTTAGCTGCAACAGTTATTGTTGAAAAGCCGTACGCGACTGTGACCACTGGAGCTTTGGTATATGACCATGACTATTGTCATCTTTGCTTGAAAAAAATTGAACTCATGGTCCCTTGCAACGAATGCGTATTCGTAAGTACAGAATCAAAAATCGAAACGTTGGCAATGATCGGTCGGTCGGTGTATTACCACAATTGCCAAGCTGTCAGTCATGAAACTGCAGTTTGGGATTTTGCAGTTTTTAAACTTTATCTGTAAAACTACTCAACGTAGTAAGGTCTGACTTGAACTTGACTTTCTCTCAATTTCCAGGCAGTTTACTGCTCAGTCGAGTGTCGCTCCCGGGACAAAGAAGTCCACATATACGAGTGCTTATGTTTGGGTATTCTTCATATCATGAAGGCCGAGCCTTGTGTTCATTTGGCCCTTCGTTGCCTTTGTCGGGCTGGGCCTGCCTACATTTACGGCATGTACTTGGAGCGAAACGCAAATACCCACACACCCGTCAGAGGAATTGACCCGCGGAATGGACTCTACGAATCAGACTCATATCATCAAATCATTCATCTCAAAGGAGTCTGCAGCGCACACCAAGTAGCAACCTTGTCTTGGATGGCACTTGCTTGTACTCAAATCCTCGACACATACACTAAATTTTTCAAGAAACTTAATATCGAGTCGAAATTAGTGAATGATTTCAGAGTATACGTGGCCACTCTGCTTCTCAAGAACTTTGAAGCCGTTCCCCAGACTGCCATTCATGTACATAGGCAAAGAGATACTCGGTTCAATGACGTGCCAACTCAACCCGATGCTTCTATCCCGATCGCAGTTTCGATTTACTCACTGACTTCCATGTTGACTCACTCCTGTGACCCGAATATTTCAAAATATATTCGCCCAGACGGGACCATGGCCTTGGTCACTAACCGCCATCTTAAGAAAGGAACCGAGTTGACAATCTCCTTGGGCCCGCACTACGGCTACTACGACTTGAGGTATCGGCAATCCATCATTCGGTTTGATCATACGGTTGACTGTGCTTGTATTGCTTGTACGATGAACTACCCAAAGTTCGTCGATTTCCCAAAGGAAGTCAGGTGGTATTGTGAGGAGTGTAAAGTTGACTTTGATCGTTTCCCACTTGACGAATTGGTCAAAAGTTGCGCAATGAAACTGGACGACAATGGTGATGGGACTTGTCCGACGTGCCAAAAGGTCGTGAAAGATGAAAAGTTGGATCAAAAGTCTGAGCGCTTCGGAGACGTCATAACAAAGGGATCAGAATTGGTCAGACTCAAGAAATACGCAGACGCGGTTGTGCTGTACGCCGACGCAGTCAAATATTTCCAGTATCACATTGCTCCGCCTTCATCGTACATGGTGCAGGTCCAGAAACGCCTTAGCGATGTACTCCTCAAGGTCATGCTTTTGGATGAAGAGCAGCGACAATGAACACAACAATAATCAAATTAACACAACCTCAAACTTAAACCTATCAAATTAACTACTAAGGACTGCTGAGCAACGTCACAATATGGTTACCCACCGAAATTGAAAATTTGTATGAGCTCGACATACTTTTGAAAAGCAAATTGTCTAAATAAATAAAAAAATTAAACATTACAAAATTAAACCCAACAATCGTTGCTACTTTCCTGACTGGTAATTTAACTTTATTTGGTGCTGAGCAGTATTTTAAAGCCACCGCAAAGCATATTCTGTTGGTTACAAAGCTACAATCTCAATTTTATTTTCGTGTCACTCTGTCTTGCTGTTGTAGTTTATTTGACTGTGCAAATTTGCTAAGTTTTCGCTAAGTAGACTAAATTGTGTTATAAATTTGAAACTTAAATGTGATATCAAAAGCACGATAAGAACAGTCGAGTCTCAAGTTGTGTGAAACTAAAGAAATCCTGTCAGAGACGTTTTTTGGTTCTCTATTCGTACGCGAGCGCAACCTTCGTCAAACTCAGTTCCGGTTTCGGCTACAAAATTTACTTAATTTGACCCATTAATTTGCCTCTCGACACTGGAATTTTTAATTGTTGGATCTAAAAATGATGACTAGTGCATACGATTTTCACCTATCATTTTGGAAATTTGGCAAAGGAATTAGACTTGCCATCATTTTTAGATCCAACAATCAAATATCTTTTGCGGAAAGGTAGCCGCCAAATTGTTCAGAGCAAATTGTGCGCAAATCAAAGAAATATTTGATAAAATAACATGAATAATTATAGTAGATTTTCATTTTTATTATAATCATTTTCTCCAATATCATGTTCCAATTATCAACTCAAACTGTGTTCAACTGAATATTAATGTTAA
Source organism: Hymenaphorura dentifera (assembly GCA_034699705.1). Classification (NCBI taxonomy): domain Eukaryota; kingdom Metazoa; phylum Arthropoda; class Collembola; order Poduromorpha; family Onychiuridae; genus Hymenaphorura; species Hymenaphorura dentifera. Next base: position 11,345 of record JAQGCM010001135.1, read on the forward strand.
TGCTGTACAAGATTTTTGTTAGCTTTTGCTGTTATTAAAATTAGACTACTACATATAAAATTTTTTCCACTGTCCACAACAATAAGCTGGCTAAAAAATGATAAGCAGAACAATAGCATTAAAATGGTCATTTCCTTCTCAATTCATTTTTTTGCGAATTTTTTGAATTCATATCAATTTAATGCTGCTGCAATTTTTCTAGTACCCAGCCCATTCAATGCAAAAAAAACTGCAGAGTGCAGGCTGCACTGCACCGCTTTATTTTTCGACAGCTGGTCATGTCTTGTCATGTTATGCAATTAAACTTTGCAAATATCTTGTATGTATGTATGTTATTTTGAGAAGTTAAAGTTTTTTTTCTTGACAACTTTTTCAAATTATTTGAATAATGTAAAAGCTTAAAAACACACACACACAAAAGAGAGTCTTAATTTAATGGTCAGAAATTCAAATTAGTATTTTGGGTCTCTTGTTGGAACTTCAGAGTATGAACGGCGTTGATGAACAGCTCCTTCATCATCCACTTCATCTTTCATATTTTTCCAATAACAAAAGGAGACGCAGACCAACATTATCTGTTTGACAAGAAAAAATGAGTTCAAAATTTGGATTTTAAAAAAATGAAAGTTAAGATTTGAAATTTTAAGCTCTTTGGATGATTTTAAGCTCTTTACCTGCAAGAATCCAACGAAGAGAGCAATCCCAGCAATCCAACCCGCTCTTTTCTCAATGAAGATGGACAATTGTTGCACACATCCTTCTTGATAAATGTTTCCACTCACAACGTCACGACAGTACTCTGAAATCGGCAGATTGTTACGTGTATAGTCTTGATAACTATTTGCTCCACAACATCCAACCTAAGCAATCAAAACACAAAACAAAAATATTTTAGTGAATCTCTCACATTTCTAATTTCACTGCATTAATGTAAGAAAAGACGTTCAAAACAACCAAATTTGAGTTGCATTTGCAATTAATTTTGTTTTGAATTGAAATTGAGATAAGTGAGGAATAAAAATACGGACTTTTTCTTGTACGACTTGAAGAATAATATTGGCTCTGTCATTGTAGTTGGAATCGATTATGAGTCGATTAAAAGTGTCTCGAAGGTAGGGCGTCAGTGCAGAGGACTCGGTTGCATTCACCAAAATGAAAATTGCTCCAGTCAACTCCAATATTAAGGCCAAGAGCACCATCACTGCAGACTGTGAATTAAATTAAGTTAGAAAGGAAACAATAAATAAACAACAACACAAATATAAAAAGTCACAAAAATCTATGATAAAATATGCTTAAAAATAGGAAGTTTTGGAGACAAAAATGCACAAAAAACTACAAAAACTATGCCAGAGTTTTAATCAAGCCTGAGTCAGAACTTGCGGAGCCCATTGCAAATTTGGTTGCTTTAAACGTCTTTTTTTCCTTATTCTGCAGTTGAAATTATTTTTGTTCGTTGAAATTGAAATGTCTGCTTTTTTTTTAAACTCACACGATACCATAGGAAAATAAGAAAACGATCTTTGGCTGCATTGTCATAATTAATAATCCTTGCAAACTCAACATTCAGATTGTCAAAGTCAATTGTTGGTCTGATCACATTGGCCAGTAGAATTGTGGCTCCGAACAAAAGTAGAACAAATGTGAGAGACGTCATGCTCAAATTCTGTGCAGTCAAAATCATGTGTCAACAAAATTTTTACGATATTTGCATTGCAGAATAAGAACCGATCGTAGCAAAATATTTGAGACGTTTTTGGCCCATTCGCTATAGTGTGGAATAAATATAAATGGTTGTTGCAAAATCTTTGAGGCTTTTGTGCGATTTTAGCAAAATTTTGCAATAATTGCCCCCCACCAACATCTTTGATTTTTTTCTTTGAAGTTTTGGAAAGAAACAGAGGAATTAGTATCAAAAAAACATTTGAACCTTTTTGTATAATCTTAAAAATATGTATGGAATAACTGTAGCGGCATAATCTTTGACCGTTTTCGCGAAATTTTTGCCAATTTTTTTTTAGGTGAATATAAAAGTAAGGAATAACGGGTGAGCCAAATGTTTGAGGTGATTTTGAGATTTCCACAAAGGTGTTGAGTAATGATCCTACTGGTGGCAAGCTAAATTTTGGTTCTCATTAATCAAAAAATTCTTAGACATATAAATCGGATTTAGAGCAAAACTTACAGTTCCCAAAAGGCATGGATTTCCCATGAAAGCACCGCAACATCCTAAAAATGAAATGATCATAATGATGCCTCCAGCAGCCATCAAAATGTAAAGACCATTCCAGTACTGGTACATTCCCAATTGATAGACCCATTCCTTTACATCGCCTTCCAATCGCATCCAAATCGCCAAGCAAAATATGAGGGCTCCAAGGATCTGTCAATTCATTAAAATCACCAAATCTCAGCAAAAATTCATACATCTTTTTGCACTGCTTGAAAGAAGAATTTTCATCAACTCATCTGCAACCACCACTACATAAATTATGCCCAAAAATTAAAGCTCAGCAAGGTGAGATTCGCAAATTGTGAAAGCAAAGCTTAATCTGTGGCTGCGTGGGCGTGAACCGAATATTTGAAAAGCCTGACATTCGGAAATAAATCATTAAACGATGATGATCATGAACCATATTTGCACGTGTGATTTAAAACGGAAATGATGAATGCACTGTGGGACCAAAAGTACAGCACAAACACAAAAATTTGTAATCGTTTTACGTACGTGTTTGTTACGTTCTTGCCTGATTAGTCTTTGAGTAAACAATAAAGAGTAGAGATTAGGACTAACTGCTAACTTTTTGTGATAAGCGGCCCTGTGAGAACCCGATTCGTCCATGAGACCAAAACTTGGTCTTTGCATTCTCATCGCATCTCTTTTTTCATGTTTTAAATTCCTCATTTGACTCTTTAAGAATAGAAAAATTGTACAAGCAAAATTGTATTGAGAAAAGTAAGCAATGAATTTTTTTTCTTTGATCAACAAGCATTGCAATCAGTCGTCTTCGTCTTGCTTATTTGACATATTTTTTTGGCGACTGTTTTGATTAAAAATTGAATTTGTCATAAAGCTTTGTGTTGTTTGCAAAAATTTCAATTGTATTTGAAATACATGCGTTGTTATTTTCTCAGCCTTTAAGAGATCAAATGTTTAGGAAGTAAAGATCGACGAGGATTGTCGCCAATTTTACAGAATGATGTGCGAAAATCTGATTGAACTGCTAAAGTAGTCGGTAAAATTTTGAGCCTTGCAATGAAGAGTGAAGAATACGGTGCACAGTTTGGTAACCTGCATAAATTTTTTTCGACAAATTGCTTTTGGAAGTCCTCGCCAGCGGTGTGTCGTTAAGAATAGAGTTAAACATGTAAGCTCTAAAGGATTTCTTTGAGCTAATACGGTATGAAGAATCCAGTCAGAAATAGTCAGAATCGTATTAAGCAGGCTCTAGTATGCCCAACTCCAAAATTGAAAAAATTGCAACGTCTTTCCTTAAGCTAAATTTCATGATCTTTTGCGAAAATTGCAAAATTCCGTACGTACTAAAAATAGCAAACACTTAATATTTCATGCTAATTAAATTAATTTACCCCACAAATGACGTTGAGCACGATGACACTGAACATGAGACAATTGTCACTCAGCGCCGCCCCTCCTCTTCCTCTTCCTTTTCCCATTTTGCACTTGAGGTGAACTTTTTAATTTGCAAAAAAATGTGCAAAAATCCGTGTATTTCTTTAAAAAAAACTTAGCGGCACGATCACACCTAACTTAAGCTCCAAAATTTCAGAAAAATATTTCTTCTGATCTCAGAGGCTAGTAATTCAAAACAGCGGTTTATCCTTCTACTCCGTTCCAATTTGAATGGTTTTTTTTCTTCAACTAATTAATACTTGGTCCTAATTGCGAAAGTTTCGGCCTCTGCTCGAGAGAGAGAGATGGATGAAATGGAACTAGAACTTTGTGAATAAATGGCGACTGGGCGTGAAGTGATGACCCATCTGAGCTCATTGTCCCTTATCACCCAATGACAATTAAGTAAAGATAACGCGAAAACCAGGTAGGAGTTTAGTTTTCCGAGGTCTGATTCATCTCATTTCCATTAATACTACTGCAAGATAACATTAAAAAACAGTACTGTCGCTAGTCGTCTGAATTTTGTTTTAGGCCCGGCCGTGCTAGTGCTGAGTGCTAGGCCGCGCAGGGTGATCCTCTAGTTCTGAACCTGAAGGTTTAAGTTTAATCTTTGGCAAGCCAATAGCCAAGCTCGAGCAGATAAATTAAATACTACGAAATATTGAGAGTAGTTGGTCATAGTTGTTATCAGAATTTGGCGAATTTAGGTGGAAATGGCGGAGATATGGCACAGATAAGCTGAGTACACTTTTCTTTTGGGAATGAGTCCAAAATTTTTGTTCATGTACAGTCATAACGGATATTTTGAATACATCATGGAATCATGAGCGAATTTCATTGAATTGAGGTGAGTGGATTTATGAGATTTTTGATATCAGCGCACCGGTCCATCCAACGTAGCAATGCCAGAGTGAAAATAATTTATGTGTCAATCAATTCTCAGAAATGTTAAATGTTGCAAAGGTAATAGTTTTGTTGCATTGAAAGCGTTTTGTGTTATGACGCCATAAACATGTGTAACTGGTCAACCGACCAAATTTGGTTCAACCGGAAGAACGTACTATTATAGTCACACTACCCGGCGGTTTTGCTGAAAATAATTTGACTGAAATCTCATCCTAAATTTTCGATTGAACCAGTTTTGTAAGGTTTAATAATTAAACAATAAATTTGCAATTATTGCAAATTTATTGCTGCTCCAGCGCACTTCGCTACGGTCCGTATATTATAGTTTCGATTTCGAGTATGAAGGATCATAATTTTGAGCTTTCAAAATTTCTAGTCCCGTTGGATTGTGCAGAAAATTATGTTATCCGTCTCGTAGGATTCAGGAATCTTAACAACTGGCTGAATGCTGCTGACAATGCCGATTCGAATTGTCGCAATCGCAACTTGTATATTTACAGAAAGCAAAAGCAAATCTTTAGCTACTTTCGCTTATTTCAGTAAATTAAATTTACTTCAGAACTTTCAACAGTTTCAACTCTAATTAAGTAGCCGGCTTTTGTTTTGACCTGATCAGATCTGATGTGAATTTAATGCAGGACAAAATCACTAAAGGTTTCCAACAAAAATAATAGCTCCCTTGATTTGTCCACCTGCTCAGCTCGAACACTTTCTTTGTTCATTTGTCATTTCCCTGCAATTTTCCTGCAGAGCATGCATAGCGCAAAAGAAGCAATTAATTAAATCCGATTCCACTTTAAATAGACATGAATGATATCTAGCTAACGCAATATTTTTTTCAAAAAAATTTGGATTCCAATGCCAGTGTACAACAGCAATAGCAAATGCACAGCACCGCAATTGCATTTGTCCACTTGCTCTAGTTGAGCACTTTATTTGTTCATTTGCCGTACACTTCAATTAGTCTGCAGAGTAGCGCACAAAAAAACAATTAATTAAAACAATTAATTAAATCAATCCTAATTAAATTCCGTTTCCAGACCCGGACGATCCCCTTCCTAGACCCTACACCTCAACCCATTGAAATCTCTCAAATTTTTGCCAAGTGACACGTCAGAGTCGTCGGCTACAAATGTGGAGCGGGTGCTTTGACTTGGTTCTTGTACTCTGTCAGCACTCACAAAAACTGCCAACTGCCAACTGCTCCCTACCTTCTGGCTGGCTGGTTTTGTGAACAACTCTTGTCACTTGTCCTCGTCGTCGTCGTCATCGTCGTCACGTTTTCAGTGTCTTTCAGCACTCACTCAGCA